>CAJQGB010000010.1:0-61762 GCA_905475315.1 Autographa pulchrina | reverse complement strand
ATGTTGAAATGAAAAACTAGTTTTTGGACCATAACTTTAATTTTTATATTACACTTACCTTAGTTTATTACATATTTACGTAGCCCTCGCCGAGGCGCTTCTAACGACACCACTAACGTGCGGATAGCTCGAAAAAATGTTGAAATGAAAAACTAGTTTTTGGACCATAACTTTAATTTTTATATTACACCTACCTTAGTTTATTACATATTTACGTAGCCCTCGCCGAGGCGCTTCTAACGACACCACTCACGTGCGGATAGCTCGAAAAAATGTTGAAATGAAAAACTAGTTTTTGGACCATAACTTTAATTTTTATATTACACCTACCTTAGTTTATTACATATTTACGTAGCCCTCGCCGAGGCGCTTCTAACGACACCACTCACGTGCGGATAGCTCGAAAAAATGTTGAAATGAAAAACTAGTTTTTTGGACCATAACTTTAATTTTTATATTACACTTACCTTAGTTTATTACATATTTACGTAGCCCTCGCCGAGGCGCTTCTAACGACACCACGCACGTGCGGATAGCTCGAAAAAATGTTGAAATGAAAAACTAGTTTTTGGACCATAACTTTAATTTTTATATTACACCTACCTTAGTTTATTACATATTTACGTAGCCCTCGCCGAGGCGCTTCTAACGACACCACTCACGTGCGGATAGCTCGAAAAAATGTTGAAATGAAAAACTAGTTTTTGGACCATAACTTTAATTTTTATATTACACTTACCTTAGTTTATTACATATTTACGTAGCCCTCGCCGAGGCGCTTCTAACGACACCACTCACGTGCGGATAGCTCGAAAAAATGTTGAAATGAAAAACTAGTTTTTGGACCATAACTTTAATTTTTATGTTACACCTACCTTAGTTTATTACATATTTACGTAGCCCTCGCCGAGGCGCTTCTAACGACACCACTCACGTGCGGATAGCTCGAAAAAATGTTGAAATGAAAAACTAGTTTTTGGACCATAACTTTAATTTTTATATTACACTTACCTTAGTTTATTACATATTTACGTAGCCCTCGCCGAGGCGCTTCTAACGACACCACTCACGTGCGGATAGCTCGAAAAAATGTTGAAATGAAAAACTAGTTTTTGGACCATAACTTTAATTTTTATATTACACCTACCTTAGTTTATTACATATTTACGTAGCCCTCGCCGAGGCGCTTCTAACGACACCACTCACGTGCGGATAGCTCGAAAAAATGTTGAAATGAAAAACTAGTTTTTGGACCATAACTTTAATTTTTATATTACACTTACCTTAGTTTATTACATATTTACGTAGCCCTCGCCGAGGCGCTTCTAACGACACCACTCACGTGCGGATAGCTCGAAAAAATGTTGAAATGAAAAACTAGTTTTTGGACCATAACTTTAATTTTTATATTACACCTACCTTAGTTTATTACATATTTACGTAGCCCTCGCCGAGGCGCTTCTAACGACACCACTCACGTGCGGATAGCTCGAAAAAATGTTGAAATGAAAAACTAGTTTTTGGACCATAACTTTAATTTTTATATTACACCTACCTTAGTTTATTACATATTTACGTAGCCCTCGCCGAGGCGCTTCTAACGACACCACTCACGTGCGGATAGCTCGAAAAAATGTTGAAATGAAAAACTAGTTTTTGGACCATAACTTTAATTTTTATATTACACTTACCTTAGTTTATTACATATTTACGTAGCCCTCGCCGAGGCGCTTCTAACGACACCACTCACGTGCGGATAGCTCGAAAAAATGTTGAAATGAAAAACTAGTTTTTGGACCATAACTTTAATTTTTATATTACACCTACCTTAGTTTATTACATATTTACGTAGCCCTCGCCGAGGCGCTTCTAACGACACCACTCACGTGCGGATAGCTCGAAAAAATGTTGAAATGAAAAACTAGTTTTTGGACCATAACTTTAATTTTTATATTACACTTACCTTAGTTTATTACATATTTACGTAGCCCTCGCCGAGGCGCTTCTAACGACACCACTCACGTGCGGATAGCTCGAAAAAATGTTGAAATGAAAAACTAGTTTTTGGACCATAACTTTAATTTTTATATTACACCTACCTTAGTTTATTACATATTTACGTAGCCCTCGCCGAGGCGCTTCTAACGACACCACTCACGTGCGGATAGCTCGAAAAAATGTTGAAATGAAAAACTAGTTTTTGGACCATAACTTTAATTTTTATATTACACTTACCTTAGTTTATTACATATTTACGTAGCCCTCGCCGAGGCGCTTCTAACGACACCACTCACGTGCGGATAGCTCGAAAAAATGTTGAAATGAAAAACTAGTTTTTGGACCATAACTTTAATTTTTATATTACACCTACCTTAGTTTATTACATATTTACGTAGCCCTCGCCGAGGCGCTTCTAACGACACCACTCACGTGCGGATAGCTCGAAAAAATGTTGAAATGAAAAACTAGTTTTTGGACCATAACTTTAATTTTTATATTACACCTACCTTAGTTTATTACATATTTACGTAGCCCTCGCCGAGGCGCTTCTAACGACACCACTCACGTGCGGATAGCTCGAAAAAATGTTGAAATGAAAAACTAGTTTTTGGACCATAACTTTAATTTTTATATTACACTTACCTTAGTTTATTACATATTTACGTAGCCCTCGCCGAGGCGCTTCTAACGACACCACTCACGTGCGGATAGCTCGAAAAAATGTTGAAATGAAAAACTAGTTTTTGGACCATAACTTTAATTTTTATATTACACCTACCTTAGTTTATTACATATTTACGTAGCCCTCGCCGAGGCGCTTCTAACGACACCACTCACGTGCGGATAGCTCGAAAAAATGTTGAAATGAAAAACTAGTTTTTGGACCATAACTTTAATTTTTATATTACACCTACCTTAGTTTATTACATATTTACGTAGCCCTCGCCGAGGCGCTTCTAACGACACCACTCACGTGCGGATAGCTCGAAAAAATGTTGAAATGAAAAACTAGTTTTTGGACCATAACTTTAATTTTTATATTACACTTACCTTAGTTTATTACATATTTACGTAGCCCTCGCCGAGGCGCTTCTAACGACACCACTCACGTGCGGATAGCACGAAAAAATGTTGAAATGAAAAACTAGTTTTTGGACCATAACTTTAATTTTTATATTACACCTACCTTAGTTTATTACATATTTACGTAGCCCTCGCCGAGGCGCTTCTAACGACACCACTCACGTGCGGATAGCTCGAAAAAATGTTGAAATGAAAAACTAGTTTTTGGACCATAACTTTAATTTTTATATTACACTTACCTTAGTTTATTACATATTTACGTAGCCCTCGCCGAGGCGCTTCTAACGACACCACTCACGTGCGGATAGCTCGAAAAAATGTTGAAATGAAAAACTAGTTTTTGGACCATAACTTTAATTTTTATATTACACCTACCTTAGTTTATTACATATTTACGTAGCCCTCGCCGAGGCGCTTCTAACGACACCACTCACGTGCGGATAGCTCGAAAAAATGTTGAAATGAAAAACTAGTTTTTGGACCATAACTTTAATTTTTATATTACACCTACCTTAGTTTATTACATATTTACGTAGCCCTCGCCGAGGCGCTTCTAACGACACCACTCACGTGCGGATAGCTCGAAAAAATGTTGAAATGAAAAACTAGTTTTTGGACCATAACTTTAATTTTTATATTACACTTACCTTAGTTTATTACATATTTACGTAGCCCTCGCCGAGGCGCTTCTAACGACACCACTCACGTGCGGATAGCTCGAAAAAATGTTGAAATGAAAAACTAGTTTTTGGACCATAACTTTAATTTTTATATTACACCTACCTTAGTTTATTACATATTTACGTAGCCCTCGCCGAGGCGCTTCTAACGACACCACTCACGTGCGGATAGCTCGAAAAAATGTTGAAATGAAAAACTAGTTTTTGGACCATAACTTTAATTTTTATATTACACTTACCTTAGTTTATTACATATTTACGTAGCCCTCGCCGAGGCGCTTCTAACGACACCACTCACGTGCGGATAGCTCGAAAAAATGTTGAAATGAAAAACTAGTTTTTGGACCATAACTTTAATTTTTATATTACACCTACCTTAGTTTATTACATATTTACGTAGCCCTCGCCGAGGCGCTTCTAACGACACCACTCACGTGCGGATAGCTCGAAAAAATGTTGAAATGAAAAACTAGTTTTTGGACCATAACTTTAATTTTTATATTACACTTACCTTAGTTTATTACATATTTACGTAGCCTCCGCCGAGGCGCTTCTAACGACACCACTCACGTGCGGATAGCTCGAAAAAATGTTGAAATGAAAAACTAGTTTTTGGACCATAACTTTAATTTTTATATTACACCTACCTTAGTTTATTACATATTTACGTAGCCCTCGCCGAGGCGCTTCTAACGACACCACTCACGTGCGGATAGCTCGAAAAAATGTTGAAATGAAAAACTAGTTTTTGGACCATAACTTTAATTTTTATATTACACCTACCTTAGTTTATTACATATTTACGTAGCCCTCGCCGAGGCGCTTCTAACGACACCACTCACGTGCGGATAGCTCGAAAAAATGTTGAAATGAAAAACTAGTTTTTGGACCATAACTTTAATTTTTATATTACACCTACCTTAGTTTATTACATATTTACGTAGCCCTCGCCGAGGCGCTTCTAACGACACCACTCACGTGCGGATAGCTCGAAAAAATGTTGAAATGAAAAACTAGTTTTTGGACCATAACTTTAATTTTTATATTACACCTACCTTAGTTTATTACATATTTACGTAGCCCTCGCCGAGGCGCTTCTAACGACACCACTCACGTGCGGATAGCTCGAAAAAATGTTGAAATGAAAAACTAGTTTTTGGACCATAACTTTAATTTTTATATTACACCTACCTTAGTTTATTACATATTTACGTAGCCCTCGCCGAGGCGCTTCTAACGACACCACTCACGTGCGGATAGCTCGAAAAAATGTTGAAATGAAAAACTAGTTTTTGGACCATAACTTTAATTTTTATATTACACCTACCTTAGTTTATTACATATTTACGTAGCCCTCGCCGAGGCGCTTCTAACGACACCACTCACGTGCGGATAGCTCGAAAAAATGTTGAAATGAAAAACTAGTTTTTGGACCATAACTTTAATTTTTATATTACACTTACCTTAGTTTATTACATATTTACGTAGCCCTCGCCGAGGCGCTTCTAATGGCTCCTACACACAGTGCCGGCGGCAGTGCCGCCGGGCGAGCCGCCGGCCAAGCCGCCGTGCGCCCGGCGGCATTCAAAGCCGCACAAAGGAGCCGCCGGCATTTGTTTGTGTGACGACGCGCGACGGCTTGGCCGGCGGCGGCTCGCCCGGCGGCACTGCCGCCGGCACTGTGTGTAGGAGCCATAACGACACCACTAACGTGCGGATAGCTCGAAAAAATGTTGAAATGAAAAACTAGTTTTTGGACCATAACTTTAATTTTTATATTACACCTACCTTAGTTTATTACATATTTACGTAGCCCTCGCCGAGGCGCTTCTAACGACACCACTCACGTGCGGATAGCTCGAAAAAATGTTGAAATGAAAAACTAGTTTTTGGACCATAACTTTAATTTTTATATTACACTTACCTTAGTTTATTACATATTTACGTAGCCCTCGCCGAGGCGCTTCTAACGACACCACTCACGTGCGGATAGCTCGAAAAAATGTTGAAATGAAAAACTAGTTTTTGGACCATAACTTTAATTTTTATATTACACCTACCTTAGTTTATTACATATTTACGTAGCCCTCGCCGAGGCGCTTCTAACGACACCACTCACGTGCGGATAGCTCGAAAAAATGTTGAAATGAAAAACTAGTTTTTGGACCATAACTTTAATTTTTATATTACACCTACCTTAGTTTATTATATATTTACGTAGCCCTCGCCGAGGCGCTTCTAACGACACCACTCACGTGCGGATAGCTCGAAAAAATGTTGAAATGAAAAACTAGTTTTTGGACCATAACTTTAATTTTTATATTACACCTACCTTAGTTTATTACATATTTACGTAGCCCTCGCCGAGGCGCTTCTAACGACACCACTCACGTGCGGATAGCTCGAAAAAATGTTGAAATGAAAAACTAGTTTTTGGACCATAACTTTAATTTTTATATTACACTTACCTTAGTTTATTACATATTTACGTAGCCCTCGCCGAGGCGCTTCTAACGACACCACTAACGTGCGGATAGCTCGAAAAAATGTTGAAATGAAAAACTAGTTTTTGGACCATAACTTTAATTTTTATATTACACCTACCTTAGTTTATTACATATTTACGTAGCCCTCGCCGAGGCGCTTCTAACGACACCACTCACGTGCGGATAGCTCGAAAAAATGTTGAAATGAAAAACTAGTTTTTGGACCATAACTTTAATTTTTATATTACACCTACCTTAGTTTATTACATATTTACGTAGCCCTCGCCGAGGCGCTTCTAACGACACCACTCACGTGCGGATAGCTCGAAAAAATGTTGAAATGAAAAACTAGTTTTTGGACCATAACTTTAATTTTTATATTACACTTACCTTAGTTTATTACATATTTACGTAGCCCTCGCCGAGGCGCTTCTAACGACACCACGCACGTGCGGATAGCTCGAAAAAATGTTGAAATGAAAAACTAGTTTTTGGACCATAACTTTAATTTTTATATTACACCTACCTTAGTTTATTACATATTTACGTAGCCCTCGCCGAGGCGCTTCTAACGACACCACTCACGTGCGGATAGCTCGAAAAAATGTTGAAATGAAAAACTAGTTTTTGGACCATAACTTTAATTTTTATATTACACTTACCTTAGTTTATTACATATTTACGTAGCCCTCGCCGAGGCGCTTCTAACGACACCACTCACGTGCGGATAGCTCGAAAAAATGTTGAAATGAAAAACTAGTTTTTGGACCATAACTTTAATTTTTATGTTACACCTACCTTAGTTTATTACATATTTACGTAGCCCTCGCCGAGGCGCTTCTAACGACACCACTCACGTGCGGATAGCTCGAAAAAATGTTGAAATGAAAAACTAGTTTTTGGACCATAACTTTAATTTTTATATTACACTTACCTTAGTTTATTACATATTTACGTAGCCCTCGCCGAGGCGCTTCTAACGACACCACTCACGTGCGGATAGCTCGAAAAAATGTTGAAATGAAAAACTAGTTTTTGGACCATAACTTTAATATTTATATTACACCTACCTTAGTTTATTACATATTTACGTAGCCCTCGCCGAGGCGCTTCTAACGACACCACTCACGTGCGGATAGCTCGAAAAAATGTTGAAATGAAAAACTAGTTTTTGGACCATAACTTTAATTTTTATATTACACTTACCTTAGTTTATTACATATTTACGTAGCCCTCGCCGAGGCGCTTCTAACGACACCACTCACGTGCGGATAGCTCGAAAAAATGTTGAAATGAAAAACTAGTTTTTGGACCATAACTTTAATTTTTATATTACACCTACCTTAGTTTATTACATATTTACGTAGCCCTCGCCGAGGCGCTTCTAACGACACCACTCACGTGCGGATAGCTCGAAAAAATGTTGAAATGAAAAACTAGTTTTTGGACCATAACTTTAATTTTTATATTACACCTACCTTAGTTTATTACATATTTACGTAGCCCTCGCCGAGGCGCTTCTAACGACACCACTCACGTGCGGATAGCTCGAAAAAATGTTGAAATGAAAAACTAGTTTTTGGACCATAACTTTAATTTTTATATTACACTTACCTTAGTTTATTACATATTTACGTAGCCCTCGCCGAGGCGCTTCTAACGACACCACTCACGTGCGGATAGCTCGAAAAAATGTTGAAATGAAAAACTAGTTTTTGGACCATAACTTTAATTTTTATATTACACCTACCTTAGTTTATTACATATTTACGTAGCCCTCGCCGAGGCGCTTCTAACGACACCACTCACGTGCGGATAGCTCGAAAAAATGTTGAAATGAAAAACTAGTTTTTGGACCATAACTTTAATTTTTATATTACACCTACCTTAGTTTATTACATATTTACGTAGCCCTCGCCGAGGCGCTTCTAACGACACCACTCACGTGCGGATAGCTCGAAAAAATGTTGAAATGAAAAACTAGTTTTTGGACCATAACTTTAATTTTTATATTACACCTACCTTAGTTTATTACATATTTACGTAGCCCTCGCCGAGGCGCTTCTAACGACACCACTCACGTGCGGATAGCTCGAAAAAATGTTGAAATGAAAAACTAGTTTTTGGACCATAACTTTAATTTTTATATTACACTTACCTTAGTTTATTACATATTTACGTAGCCCTCGCCGAGGCGCTTCTAACGACACCACTCACGTGCGGATAGCTCGAAAAAATGTTGAAATGAAAAACTAGTTTTTGGACCATAACTTTAATTTTTATATTACACCTACCTTAGTTTATTACATATTTACGTAGCCCTCGCCGAGGCGCTTCTAACGACACCACTCACGTGCGGATAGCTCGAAAAAATGTTGAAATGAAAAACTAGTTTTTGGACCATAACTTTAATTTTTATATTACACCTACCTTAGTTTATTACATATTTACGTAGCCCTCGCCGAGGCGCTTCTAACGACACCACTCACGTGCGGATAGCTCGAAAAAATGTTGAAATGAAAAACTAGTTTTTGGACCATAACTTTAATTTTTATATTACACTTACCTTAGTTTATTACATATTTACGTAGCCCTCGCCGAGGCGCTTCTAACGACACCACTCACGTGCGGATAGCTCGAAAAAATGTTGAAATGAAAAACTAGTTTTTGGACCATAACTTTAATTTTTATATTACACCTACCTTAGTTTATTACATATTTACGTAGCCCTCGCCGAGGCGCTTCTAACGACACCACTCACGTGCGGATAGCTCGAAAAAATGTTGAAATGAAAAACTAGTTTTTGGACCATAACTTTAATTTTTATATTACACTTACCTTAGTTTATTACATATTTACGTAGCCCTCGCCGAGGCGCTTCTAACGACACCACTCACGTGCGGATAGCTCGAAAAAATGTTGAAATGAAAAACTAGTTTTTGGACCATAACTTTAATTTTTATATTACACCTACCTTAGTTTATTACATATTTACGTAGCCCTCGCCGAGGCGCTTCTAACGACACCACTCACGTGCGGATAGCTCGAAAAAATGTTGAAATGAAAAACTAGTTTTTGGACCATAACTTTAATTTTTATATTACACTTACCTTAGTTTATTACATATTTACGTAGCCCTCGCCGAGGCGCTTCTAACGACACCACTCACGTGCGGATAGCTCGAAAAAATGTTGAAATGAAAAACTAGTTTTTGGACCATAACTTTAATTTTTATATTACACCTACCTTAGTTTATTACATATTTACGTAGCCCTCGCCGAGGCGCTTCTAACGACACCACTCACGTGCGGATAGCTCGAAAAAATGTTGAAATGAAAAACTAGTTTTTGGACCATAACTTTAATTTTTATATTACACTTACCTTAGTTTATTACATATTTACGTAGCCCTCGCCGAGGCGCTTCTAACGACACCACTCACGTGCGGATAGCTCGAAAAAATGTTGAAATGAAAAACTAGTTTTTGGACCATAACTTTAATTTTTATATTACACCTACCTTAGTTTATTACATATTTACGTAGCCCTCGCCGAGGCGCTTCTAACGACACCACTCACGTGCGGATAGCTCGAAAAAATGTTGAAATGAAAAACTAGTTTTTGGACCATAACTTTAATTTTTATATTACACTTACCTTAGTTTATTACATATTTACGTAGCCCTCGCCGAGGCGCTTCTAACGACACCACTCACGTGCGGATAGCTCGAAAAAATGTTGAAATGAAAAACTAGTTTTTGGACCATAACTTTAATTTTTATATTACACCTACCTTAGTTTATTACATATTTACGTAGCCCTCGCCGAGGCGCTTCTAACGACACCACTCACGTGCGGATAGCTCGAAAAAATGTTGAAATGAAAAACTAGTTTTTGGACCATAACTTTAATTTTTATATTACACTTACCTTAGTTTATTACATATTTACGTAGCCCTCGCCGAGGCGCTTCTAACGACACCACTCACGTGCGGATAGCTCGAAAAAATGTTGAAATGAAAAACTAGTTTTTGGACCATAACTTTAATTTTTATATTACACCTACCTTAGTTTATTACATATTTACGTAGCCCTCGCCGAGGCGCTTCTAACGACACCACTCACGTGCGGATAGCTCGAAAAAATGTTGAAATGAAAAACTAGTTTTTGGACCATAACTTTAATTTTTATGTTACACCTACCTTAGTTTATTACATATTTACGTAGCCCTCGCCGAGGCGCTTCTAACGACACCACTCACGTGCGGATAGCTCGAAAAAATGTTGAAATGAAAAACTAGTTTTTGGACCATAACTTTAATTTTTATATTACACTTACCTTAGTTTATTACATATTTACGTAGCCCTCGCCGAGGCGCTTCTAACGACACCACTCACGTGCGGATAGCTCGAAAAAATGTTGAAATGAAAAACTAGTTTTTGGACCATAACTTTAATTTTTATATTACACCTACCTTAGTTTATTACATATTTACGTAGCCCTCGCCGAGGCGCTTCTAACGACACCACTCACGTGCGGATAGCTCGAAAAAATGTTGAAATGAAAAACTAGTTTTTGGACCATAACTTTAATTTTTATATTACACTTACCTTAGTTTATTACATATTTACGTAGCCCTCGCCGAGGCGCTTCTAACGACACCACTCACGTGCGGATAGCTCGAAAAAATGTTGAAATGAAAAACTAGTTTTTGGACCATAACTTTAATTTTTATATTACACCTACCTTAGTTTATTACATATTTACGTAGCCCTCGCCGAGGCGCTTCTAACGACACCACTCACGTGCGGATAGCTCGAAAAAATGTTGAAATGAAAAACTAGTTTTTGGACCATAACTTTAATTTTTATATTACACCTACCTTAGTTTATTACATATTTACGTAGCCCTCGCCGAGGCGCTTCTAACGACACCACTCACGTGCGGATAGCTCGAAAAAATGTTGAAATGAAAAACTAGTTTTTGGACCATAACTTTAATTTTTATATTACACTTACCTTAGTTTATTACATATTTACGTAGCCCTCGCCGAGGCGCTTCTAACGACACCACTCACGTGCGGATAGCTCGAAAAAATGTTGAAATGAAAAACTAGTTTTTGGACCATAACTTTAATTTTTATATTACACCTACCTTAGTTTATTACATATTTACGTAGCCCTCGCCGAGGCGCTTCTAACGACACCACTCACGTGCGGATAGCTCGAAAAAATGTTGAAATGAAAAACTAGTTTTTGGACCATAACTTTAATTTTTATATTACACTTACCTTAGTTTATTACATATTTACGTAGCCCTCGCCGAGGCGCTTCTAACGACACCACTCACGTGCGGATAGCTCGAAAAAATGTTGAAATGAAAAACTAGTTTTTGGACCATAACTTTAATTTTTATATTACACTTACCTTAGTTTATTACATATTTACGTAGCCCTCGCCGAGGCGCTTCTAACGACACCACGCACGTGCGGATAGCTCGAAAAAATGTTGAAATGAAAAACTAGTTTTTGGACCATAACTTTAATTTTTATATTACACCTACCTTAGTTTATTACATATTTACGTAGCCCTCGCCGAGGCGCTTCTAACGACACCACTCACGTGCGGATAGCTCGAAAAAATGTTGAAATGAAAAACTAGTTTTTGGACCATAACTTTAATTTTTATATTACACTTACCTTAGTTTATTACATATTTACGTAGCCCTCGCCGAGGCGCTTCTAACGACACCACTCACGTGCGGATAGCTCGAAAAAATGTTGAAATGAAAAACTAGTTTTTGGACCATAACTTTAATTTTTATATTACACCTACCTTAGTTTATTACATATTTACGTAGCCCTCGCCGAGGCGCTTCTAACGACACCACTCACGTGCGGATAGCTCGAAAAAATGTTGAAATGAAAAACTAGTTTTTGGACCATAACTTTAATTTTTATATTACACTTACCTTAGTTTATTACATATTTACGTAGCCCTCGCCGAGGCGCTTCTAACGACACCACTCACGTGCGGATAGCTCGAAAAAATGTTGAAATGAAAAACTAGTTTTTGGACCATAACTTTAATTTTTATATTACACCTACCTTAGTTTATTACATATTTACGTAGCCCTCGCCGAGGCGCTTCTAACGACACCACTCACGTGCGGATAGCTCGAAAAAATGTTGAAATGAAAAACTAGTTTTTGGACCATAACTTTAATTTTTATATTACACCTACCTTAGTTTATTACATATTTACGTAGCCCTCGCCGAGGCGCTTCTAACGACACCACTCACGTGCGGATAGCTCGAAAAAATGTTGAAATGAAAAACTAGTTTTTGGACCATAACTTTAATTTTTATATTACACTTACCTTAGTTTATTACATATTTACGTAGCCCTCGCCGAGGCGCTTCTAACGACACCACTCACGTGCGGATAGCTCGAAAAAATGTTGAAATGAAAAACTAGTTTTTGGACCATAACTTTAATTTTTATATTACACCTACCTTAGTTTATTACATATTTACGTAGCCCTCGCCGAGGCGCTTCTAACGACACCACTCACGTGCGGATAGCTCGAAAAAATGTTGAAATGAAAAACTAGTTTTTGGACCATAACTTTAATTTTTATATTACACTTACCTTAGTTTATTACATATTTACGTAGCCCTCGCCGAGGCGCTTCTAACGACACCACGCACGTGCGGATAGCTCGAAAAAATGTTGAAATGAAAAACTAGTTTTTGGACCATAACTTTAATTTTTATATTACACCTACCTTAGTTTATTACATATTTACGTAGCCCTCGCCGAGGCGCTTCTAACGACACCACTCACGTGCGGATAGCTCGAAAAAATGTTGAAATGAAAAACTAGTTTTTGGACCATAACTTTAATTTTTATATTACACTTACCTTAGTTTATTACATATTTACGTAGCCCTCGCCGAGGCGCTTCTAACGACACCACTCACGTGCGGATAGCTCGAAAAAATGTTGAAATGAAAAACTAGTTATTGGACCATAACTTTAATTTTTATATTACACCTACCTTAGTTTATTACATATTTACGTAGCCCTCGCCGAGGCGCTTCTAACGACACCACTCACGTGCGGATAGCTCGAAAAAATGTTGAAATGAAAAACTAGTTTTTGGACCATAACTTTAATTTTTATATTACACTTACCTTAGTTTATTACATATTTACGTAGCCCTCGCCGAGGCGCTTCTAACGACACCACTCACGTGCGGATAGCTCGAAAAAATGTTGAAATGAAAAACTAGTTTTTGGACCATAACTTTAATTTTTATATTACACCTACCTTAGTTTATTACATATTTACGTAGCCCTCGCCGAGGCGCTTCTAACGACACCACTCACGTGCGGATAGCTCGAAAAAATGTTGAAATGAAAAACTAGTTTTTGGACCATAACTTTAATTTTTATATTACACTTACCTTAGTTTATTACATATTTACGTAGCCCTCGCCGAGGCGCTTCTAACGACACCACTCACGTGCGGATAGCTCGAAAAAATGTTGAAATGAAAAACTAGTTTTTGGACCATAACTTTAATTTTTATATTACACCTACCTTAGTTTATTACATATTTACGTAGCCCTCGCCGAGGCGCTTCTAACGACACCACTCACGTGCGGATAGCTCGAAAAAATGTTGAAATGAAAAACTAGTTTTTGGACCATAACTTTAATTTTTATATTACACTTACCTTAGTTTATTACATATTTACGTAGCCCTCGCCGAGGCGCTTCTAACGACACCACTCACGTGCGGATAGCTCGAAAAAATGTTGAAATGAAAAACTAGTTTTTGGACCATAACTTTAATTTTTATATTACACCTACCTTAGTTTATTACATATTTACGTAGCCCTCGCCGAGGCGCTTCTAACGACACCACTCACGTGCGGATAGCTCGAAAAAATGTTGAAATGAAAAACTAGTTTTTGGACCATAACTTTAATTTTTATATTACACTTACCTTAGTTTATTACATATTTACGTAGCCCTCGCCGAGGCGCTTCTAACGACACCACTCACGTGCGGATAGCTCGAAAAAATGTTGAAATGAAAAACTAGTTTTTGGACCATAACTTTAATTTTTATATTACACCTACCTTAGTTTATTACATATTTACGTAGCCCTCGCCGAGGCGCTTCTAACGACACCACTCACGTGCGGATAGCTCGAAAAAATGTTGAAATGAAAAACTAGTTTTTGGACCATAACTTTAATTTTTATATTACACTTACCTTAGTTTATTACATATTTACGTAGCCCTCGCCGAGGCGCTTCTAACGACACCACTCACGTGCGGATAGCTCGAAAAAATGTTGAAATGAAAAACTAGTTTTTGGACCATAACTTTAATTTTTATATTACACCTACCTTAGTTTATTACATATTTACGTAGCCCTCGCCGAGGCGCTTCTAACGACACCACTCACGTGCGGATAGCTCGAAAAAATGTTGAAATGAAAAACTAGTTTTTGGACCATAACTTTAATTTTTATATTACACTTACCTTAGTTTATTACATATTTACGTAGCCCTCGCCGAGGCGCTTCTAACGACACCACTCACGTGCGGATAGCTCGAAAAAATGTTGAAATGAAAAACTAGTTTTTGGACCATAACTTTAATTTTTATATTACACCTACCTTAGTTTATTACATATTTACGTAGCCCTCGCCGAGGCGCTTCTAACGACACCACTCACGTGCGGATAGCTCGAAAAAATGTTGAAATGAAAAACTAGTTTTTGGACCATAACTTTAATTTTTATATTACACCTACCTTAGTTTATTACATATTTACGTAGCCCTCGCCGAGGCGCTTCTAACGACACCACTCACGTGCGGATAGCTCGAAAAAATGTTGAAATGAAAAACTAGTTTTTGGACCATAACTTTAATTTTTATATTACACTTACCTTAGTTTATTACATATTTACGTAGCCCTCGCCGAGGCGCTTCTAACGACACCACTCACGTGCGGATAGCTCGAAAAAATGTTGAAATGAAAAACTAGTTTTTGGACCATAACTTTAATTTTTATATTACACCTACCTTAGTTTATTACATATTTACGTAGCCCTCGCCGAGGCGCTTCTAACGACACCACTCACGTGCGGATAGCTCGAAAAAATGTTGAAATGAAAAACTAGTTTTTGGACCATAACTTTAATTTTTATATTACACCTACCTTAGTTTATTACATATTTACGTAGCCCTCGCCGAGGCGCTTCTAACGACACCACTCACGTGCGGATAGCTCGAAAAAATGTTGAAATGAAAAACTAGTTTTTGGACCATAACTTTAATTTTTATATTACACCTACCTTAGTTTATTACATATTTACGTAGCCCTCGCCGAGGCGCTTCTAACGACACCACTCACGTGCGGATAGCTCGAAAAAATGTTGAAATGAAAAACTAGTTTTTGGACCATAACTTTAATTTTTATATTACACTTACCTTAGTTTATTACATATTTACGTAGCCCTCGCCGAGGCGCTTCTAACGACACCACTCACGTGCGGATAGCTCGAAAAAATGTTGAAATGAAAAACTAGTTTTTGGACCATAACTTTAATTTTTATATTACACTTACCTTAGTTTATTACATATTTACGTAGCCCTCGCCGAGGCGCTTCTAACGACACCACTCACGTGCGGATAGCTCGAAAAAATGTTGAAATGAAAAACTAGTTTTTGGACCATAACTTTAATTTTTATATTACACCTACCTTAGTTTATTACATATTTACGTAGCCCTCGCCGAGGCGCTTCTAACGACACCACTCACGTGCGGATAGCTCGAAAAAATGTTGAAATGAAAAACTAGTTTTTGGACCATAACTTTAATTTTTATATTACACTTACCTTAGTTTATTACATATTTACGTAGCCCTCGCCGAGGCGCTTCTAACGACACCACTCACGTGCGGATAGCTCGAAAAAATGTTGAAATGAAAAACTAGTTTTTGGACCATAACTTTAATTTTTATATTACACCTACCTTAGTTTATTACATATTTACGTAGCCCTCGCCGAGGCGCTTCTAACGACACCACTCACGTGCGGATAGCTCGAAAAAATGTTGAAATGAAAAACTAGTTTTTGGACCATAACTTTAATTTTTATATTACACCTACCTTAGTTTATTACATATTTACGTAGCCCTCGCCGAGGCGCTTCTAACGACACCACTCACGTGCGGATAGCTCGAAAAAATGTTGAAATGAAAAACTAGTTTTTGGACCATAACTTTAATTTTTATATTACACCTACCTTAGTTTATTACATATTTACGTAGCCCTCGCCGAGGCGCTTCTAACGACACCACTCACGTGCGGATAGCTCGAAAAAATGTTGAAATGAAAAACTAGTTTTTGGACCATAACTTTAATTTTTATATTACACTTACCTTAGTTTATTACATATTTACGTAGCCCTCGCCGAGGCGCTTCTAACGACACCACTCACGTGCGGATAGCTCGAAAAAATGTTGAAATGAAAAACTAGTTTTTGGACCATAACTTTAATTTTTATATTACACCTACCTTAGTTTATTACATATTTACGTAGCCCTCGCCGAGGCGCTTCTAACGACACCACTCACGTGCGGATAGCTCGAAAAAATGTTGAAATGAAAAACTAGTTTTTGGACCATAACTTTAATTTTTATATTACACTTACCTTAGTTTATTACATATTTACGTAGCCCTCGCCGAGGCGCTTCTAACGACACCACTCACGTGCGGATAGCTCGAAAAAATGTTGAAATGAAAAACTAGTTTTTGGACCATAACTTTAATTTTTATATTACACCTACCTTAGTTTATTACATATTTACGTAGCCCTCGCCGAGGCGCTTCTAACGACACCACTCACGTGCGGAAAGCTCGAAAAAATGTTGAAATGAAAAACTAGTTTTTGGACCATAACTTTAATTTTTATATTACACTTACCTTAGTTTATTACATATTTACGTAGCCCTCGCCGAGGCGCTTCTAACGACACCACTCACGTGCGGATAGCTCGAAAAAATGTTGAAATGAAAAACTAGTTTTTGGACCATAACTTTAATTTTTATATTACACCTACCTTAGTTTATTACATATTTACGTAGCCCTCGCCGAGGCGCTTCTAACGACACCACTCACGTGCGGATAGCTCGAAAAAATGTTGAAATGAAAAACTAGTTTTTGGACCATAACTTTAATTTTTATATTACACTTACCTTAGTTTATTACATATTTACGTAGCCCTCGCCGAGGCGCTTCTAACGACACCACTCACGTGCGGATAGCTCGAAAAAATGTTGAAATGAAAAACTAGTTTTTGGACCATAACTTTAATTTTTATATTACACCTACCTTAGTTTATTACATATTTACGTAGCCCTCGCCGAGGCGCTTCTAACGACACCACTCACGTGCGGATAGCTCGAAAAAATGTTGAAATGAAAAACTAGTTTTTGGACCATAACTTTAATTTTTATATTACACTTACCTTAGTTTATTACATATTTACGTAGCCCTCGCCGAGGCGCTTCTAACGACACCACTCACGTGCGGATAGCTCGAAAAAATGTTGAAATGAAAAACTAGTTTTTGGACCATAACTTTAATTTTTATATTACACCTACCTTAGTTTATTACATATTTACGTAGCCCTCGCCGAGGCGCTTCTAACGACACCACTCACGTGCGGATAGCTCGAAAAAATGTTGAAATGAAAAACTAGTTTTTGGACCATAACTTTAATTTTTATATTACACTTACCTTAGTTTATTACATATTTACGTAGCCCTCGCCGAGGCGCTTCTAACGACACCACTCACGTGCGGATAGCTCGAAAAAATGTTGAAATGAAAAACTAGTTTTTGGACCATAACTTTAATTTTTATATTACACCTACCTTAGTTTATTACATATTTACGTAGCCCTCGCCGAGGCGCTTCTAACGACACCACTCACGTGCGGATAGCTCGAAAAAATGTTGAAATGAAAAACTAGTTTTTGGACCATAACTTTAATTTTTATATTACACCTACCTTAGTTTATTACATATTTACGTAGCCCTCGCCGAGGCGCTTCTAACGACACCACTCACGTGCGGATAGCTCGAAAAAATGTTGAAATGAAAAACTAGTTTTTGGACCATAACTTTAATTTTTATATTACACCTACCTTAGTTTATTACATATTTACGTAGCCCTCGCCGAGGCGCTTCTAACGACACCACTCACGTGCGGATAGCTCGAAAAAATGTTGAAATGAAAAACTAGTTTTTGGACCATAACTTTAATTTTTATATTACACTTACCTTAGTTTATTACATATTTACGTAGCCCTCGCCGAGGCGCTTCTAACGACACCACTCACGTGCGGATAGCTCGAAAAAATGTTGAAATGAAAAACTAGTTTTTGGACCATAACTTTAATTTTTATATTACACCTACCTTAGTTTATTACATATTTACGTAGCCCTCGCCGAGGCGCTTCTAACGACACCACTCACGTGCGGATAGCTCGAAAAAATGTTGAAATGAAAAACTAGTTTTTGGACCATAACTTTAATTTTTATATTACACTTACCTTAGTTTATTACATATTTACGTAGCCCTCGCCGAGGCGCTTCTAACGACACCACTCACGTGCGGATAGCTCGAAAAAATGTTGAAATGAAAAACTAGTTTTTGGACCATAACTTTAATTTTTATATTACACCTACCTTAGTTTATTACATATTTACGTAGCCCTCGCCGAGGCGCTTCTAACGACACCACTCACGTGCGGATAGCTCGAAAAAATGTTGAAATGAAAAACTAGTTTTTGGACCATAACTTTAATTTTTATATTACACCTACCTTAGTTTATTACATATTTACGTAGCCCTCGCCGAGGCGCTTCTAACGACACCACTCACGTGCGGATAGCTCGAAAAAATGTTGAAATGAAAAACTAGTTTTTGGACCATAACTTTAATTTTTATATTACACTTACCTTAGTTTATTACATATTTACGTAGCCCTCGCCGAGGCGCTTCTAACGACACCACTCACGTGCGGATAGCTCGAAAAAATGTTGAAATGAAAAACTAGTTTTTGGACCATAACTTTAATTTTTATATTACACCTACCTTAGTTTATTACATATTTACGTAGCCCTCGCCGAGGCGCTTCTAACGACACCACTCACGTGCGGATAGCTCGAAAAAATGTTGAAATGAAAAACTAGTTTTTGGACCATAACTTTAATTTTTATATTACACTTACCTTAGTTTATTACATATTTACGTAGCCCTCGCCGAGGCGCTTCTAACGACACCACTCACGTGCGGATAGCTCGAAAAAATGTTGAAATGAAAAACTAGTTTTTGGACCATAACTTTAATTTTTATATTACACCTACCTTAGTTTATTACATATTTACGTAGCCCTCGCCGAGGCGCTTCTAACGACACCACTCACGTGCGGATAGCTCGAAAAAATGTTGAAATGAAAAACTAGTTTTTGGACCATAACTTTAATTTTTATATTACACCTACCTTAGTTTATTACATATTTACGTAGCCCTCGCCGAGGCGCTTCTAACGACACCACTCACGTGCGGATAGCTCGAAAAAATGTTGAAATGAAAAACTAGTTTTTGGACCATAACTTTAATTTTTATATTACACTTACCTTAGTTTATTACATATTTACGTAGCCCTCGCCGAGGCGCTTCTAACGACACCACTCACGTGCGGATAGCTCGAAAAAATGTTGAAATGAAAAACTAGTTTTTGGACCATAACTTTAATTTTTATATTACACCTACCTTAGTTTATTACATATTTACGTAGCCCTCGCCGAGGCGCTTCTAACGACACCACTCACGTGCGGATAGCTCGAAAAAATGTTGAAATGAAAAACTAGTTTTTGGACCATAACTTTAATTTTTATATTACACTTACCTTAGTTTATTACATATTTACGTAGCCCTCGCCGAGGCGCTTCTAACGACACCACTCACGTGCGGATAGCTCGAAAAAATGTTGAAATGAAAAACTAGTTTTTGGACCATAACTTTAATTTTTATATTACACCTACCTTAGTTTATTACATATTTACGTAGCCCTCGCCGAGGCGCTTCTAACGACACCACTCACGTGCGGATAGCTCGAAAAAATGTTGAAATGAAAAACTAGTTTTTGGACCATAACTTTAATTTTTATATTACACCTACCTTAGTTTATTACATATTTACGTAGCCCTCGCCGAGGCGCTTCTAACGACACCACTCACGTGCGGATAGCTCGAAAAAATGTTGAAATGAAAAACTAGTTTTTGGACCATAACTTTAATTTTTATATTACACCTACCTTAGTTTATTACATATTTACGTAGCCCTCGCCGAGGCGCTTCTAACGACACCACTCACGTGCGGATAGCTCGAAAAAATGTTGAAATGAAAAACTAGTTTTTGGACCATAACTTTAATTTTTATATTACACCTACCTTAGTTTATTACATATTTACGTAGCCCTCGCCGAGGCGCTTCTAACGACACCACTCACGTGCGGATAGCTCGAAAAAATGTTGAAATGAAAAACTAGTTTTTGGACCATAACTTTAATTTTTATATTACACCTACCTTAGTTTATTACATATTTACGTAGCCCTCGCCGAGGCGCTTCTAACGACACCACTCACGTGCGGATAGCTCGAAAAAATGTTGAAATGAAAAACTAGTTTTTGGACCATAACTTTAATTTTTATATTACACCTACCTTAGTTTATTACATATTTACGTAGCCCTCGCCGAGGCGCTTCTAACGACACCACTCACGTGCGGATAGCTCGAAAAAATGTTGAAATGAAAAACTAGTTTTTGGACCATAACTTTAATTTTTATATTACACCTACCTTAGTTTATTACATATTTACGTAGCCCTCGCCGAGGCGCTTCTAACGACACCACTCACGTGCGGATAGCTCGAAAAAATGTTGAAATGAAAAACTAGTTTTTGGACCATAACTTTAATTTTTATATTACACCTACCTTAGTTTATTACATATTTACGTAGCCCTCGCCGAGGCGCTTCTAACGACACCACTCACGTGCGGATAGCTCGAAAAAATGTTGAAATGAAAAACTAGTTTTTGGACCATAACTTTAATTTTTATATTACACTTACCTTAGTTTATTACATATTTACGTAGCCCTCGCCGAGGCGCTTCTAACGACACCACTCACGTGCGGATAGCTCGAAAAAATGTTGAAATGAAAAACTAGTTTTTGGACCATAACTTTAATTTTTATATTACACCTACCTTAGTTTATTACATATTTACGTAGCCCTCGCCGAGGCGCTTCTAACGACACCACTCACGTGCGGATAGCTCGAAAAAATGTTGAAATGAAAAACTAGTTTTTGGACCATAACTTTAATTTTTATATTACACTTACCTTAGTTTATTACATATTTACGTAGCCCTCGCCGAGGCGCTTCTAACGACACCACTCACGTGCGGATAGCTCGAAAAAATGTAGAAATGAAAAACTAGTTTTTGGACCATAACTTTAATTTTTATATTACACCTACCTTAGTTTATTACATATTTACGTAGCCCTCGCCGAGGCGCTTCTAACGACACCACTCACGTGCGGATAGCTCGAAAAAATGTTGAAATGAAAAACTAGTTTTTGGACCATAACTTTAATTTTTATATTACACCTACCTTAGTTTATTACATATTTACGTAGCCCTCGCCGAGGCGCTTCTAACGACACCACTCACGTGCGGATAGCTCGAAAAAATGTTGAAATGAAAAACTAGTTTTTGGACCATAACTTTAATTTTTATATTACACTTACCTTAGTTTATTACATATTTACGTAGCCCTCGCCGAGGCGCTTCTAACGACACCACTCACGTGCGGATAGCTCGAAAAAATGTTGAAATGAAAAACTAGTTTTTGGACCATAACTTTAATTTTTATATTACACCTACCTTAGTTTATTACATATTTACGTAGCCCTCGCCGAGGCGCTTCTAACGACACCACTCACGTGCGGATAGCTCGAAAAAATGTAGAAATGAAAAACTAGTTTTTGGACCATAACTTTAATTTTTATATTACACTTACCTTAGTTTATTACATATTTACGTAGCCCTCGCCGAGGCGCTTCTAACGACACCACTCACGTGCGGATAGCTCGAAAAAATGTTGAAATGAAAAACTAGTTTTTGGACCATAACTTTAATTTTTATATTACACCTACCTTAGTTTATTACATATTTACGTAGCCCTCGCCGAGGCGCTTCTAACGACACCACTCACGTGCGGATAGCTCGAAAAAATGTTGAAATGAAAAACTAGTTTTTGGACCATAACTTTAATTTTTATATTACACCTACCTTAGTTTATTACATATTTACGTAGCCCTCGCCGAGGCGCTTCTAACGACACCACTCACGTGCGGATAGCTCGAAAAAATGTTGAAATGAAAAACTAGTTTTTGGACCATAACTTTAATTTTTATATTACACTTACCTTAGTTTATTACATATTTACGTAGCCCTCGCCGAGGCGCTTCTAACGACACCACTCACGTGCGGATAGCTCGAAAAAATGTTGAAATGAAAAACTAGTTTTTGGACCATAACTTTAATTTTTATATTACACCTACCTTAGTTCATTACATATTTACGTAGCCCTCGCCGAGGCGCTTCTAACGACACCACTCACGTGCGGATAGCTCGAAAAAATGTTGAAATGAAAAACTAGTTTTTGGACCATAACTTTAATTTTTATATTACACTTACCTTAGTTTATTACATATTTACGTAGCCCTCGCCGAGGCGCTTCTAACGACACCACTCACGTGCGGATAGCTCGAAAAAATGTTGAAATGAAAAACTAGTTTTTGGACCATAACTTTAATTTTTATATTACACCTACCTTAGTTTATTACATATTTACGTAGCCCTCGCCGAGGCGCTTCTAACGACACCACTCACGTGCGGATAGCTCGAAAAAATGTAGAAATGAAAAACTAGTTTTTGGACCATAACTTTAATTTTTATATTACACTTACCTTAGTTTATTACATATTTACGTAGCCCTCGCCGAGGCGCTTCTAACGACACCACTCACGTGCGGATAGCTCGAAAAAATGTTGAAATGAAAAACTAGTTTTTGGACCATAACTTTAATTTTTATATTACACCTACCTTAGTTTATTACATATTTACGTAGCCCTCGCCGAGGCGCTTCTAACGACACCACTCACGTGCGGATAGCTCGAAAAAATGTTGAAATGAAAAACTAGTTTTTGGACCATAACTTTAATTTTTATATTACACTTACCTTAGTTTATTACATATTTACGTAGCCCTCGCCGAGGCGCTTCTAACGACACCACTCACGTGCGGATAGCTCGAAAAAATGTTGAAATGAAAAACTAGTTTTTGGACCATAACTTTAATTTTTATATTACACCTACCTTAGTTTATTACATATTTACGTAGCCCTCGCCGAGGCGCTTCTAACGACACCACTCACGTGCGGATAGCTCGAAAAAATGTTGAAATGAAAAACTAGTTTTTGGACCATAACTTTAATTTTTATATTACACTTACCTTAGTTTATTACATATTTACGTAGCCCTCGCCGAGGCGCTTCTAACGACACCACTCACGTGCGGATAGCTCGAAAAAATGTTGAAATGAAAAACTAGTTTTTGGACCATAACTTTAATTTTTATATTACACCTACCTTAGTTTATTACATATTTACGTAGCCCTTGCCGAGGCGCTTCTAACGACACCACTCACGTGCGGATAGCTCGAAAAAATGTTGAAATGAAAAACTAGTTTTTGGACCATAACTTTAATTTTTATATTACACCTACCTTAGTTTATTACATATTTACGTAGCCCTCGCCGAGGCGCTTCTAACGACACCACTCACGTGCGGATAGCTCGAAAAAATGTAGAAATGAAAAACTAGTTTTTGGACCATAACTTTAATTTTTATATTACACTTACCTTAGTTTATTACATATTTACGTAGCCCTCGCCGAGGCGCTTCTAACGACACCACTCACGTGCGGATAGCTCGAAAAAATGTTGAAATGAAAAACTAGTTTTTGGACCATAACTTTAATTTTTATATTACACCTACCTTAGTTTATTACATATTTACGTAGCCCTCGCCGAGGCGCTTCTAACGACACCACTCACGTGCGGATAGCTCGAAAAAATGTTGAAATGAAAAACTAGTTTTTGGACCATAACTTTAATTTTTATATTACACCTACCTTAGTTTATTACATATTTACGTAGCCCTCGCCGAGGCGCTTCTAACGACACCACTCACGTGCGGATAGCTCGAAAAAATGTTAAAATGAAAAGCTAGTTTTTGGACCATAACTTTAATTTTTATATTACACCTACCTTAGTTTATTACATATTTACGTAGCCCTCGCCGAGGCGCTTCTAACGACACCACTCACGTGCGGATAGCTCGAAAAAATGTTGAAATGAAAAACTAGTTTTTGGACCATAACTTTAATTTTTATATTACACTTACCTTAGTTTATTACATATTTACGTAGCCCTCGCCGAGGCGCTTCTAACGACACCACTCACGTGCGGATAGCTCGAAAAAATGTTGAAATGAAAAACTAGTTTTTGGACCATAACTTTAATTTTTATATTACACCTACCTTAGTTTATTACATATTTACGTAGCCCTCGCCGAGGCGCTTCTAACGACACCACTCACGTGCGGATAGCTCGAAAAAATGTTGAAATGAAAAACTAGTTTTTGGACCATAACTTTAATTTTTATATTACACCTACCTTAGTTTATTACATATTTACGTAGCCCTCGCCGAGGCGCTTCTAACGACACCACTCACGTGCGGATAGCTCGAAAAAATGTTGAAATGAAAAACTAGTTTTTGGACCATAACTTTAATTTTTATATTACACCTACCTTAGTTTATTACATATTTACGTAGCCCTCGCCGAGGCGCTTCTAACGACACCACTCACGTGCGGATAGCTCGAAAAAATGTTGAAATGAAAAACTAGTTTTTGGACCATAACTTTAATTTTTATATTACACTTACCTTAGTTTATTACATATTTACGTAGCCCTCGCCGAGGCGCTTCTAACGACACCACTCACGTGCGGATAGCTCGAAAAAATGTTGAAATGAAAAACTAGTTTTTGGACCATAACTTTAATTTTTATATTACACCTACCTTAGTTTATTACATATTTACGTAGCCCTCGCCGAGGCGCTTCTAACGACACCACTCACGTGCGGATAGCTCGAAAAAATGTTGAAATGAAAAACTAGTTTTTGGACCATAACTTTAATTTTTATATTACACCTACCTTAGTTTATTACATATTTACGTAGCCCTCGCCGAGGCGCTTCTAACGACACCACTCACGTGCGGATAGCTCGAAAAAATGTTGAAATGAAAAACTAGTTTTTGGACCATAACTTTAATTTTTATATTACACTTACCTTAGTTTATTACATATTTACGTAGCCCTCGCCGAGGCGCTTCTAACGACACCACTCACGTGCGGATAGCTCGAAAAAATGTTGAAATGAAAAACTAGTTTTTGGACCATAACTTTAATTTTTATATTACACCTACCTTAGTTTATTACATATTTACGTAGCCCTCGCCGAGGCGCTTCTAACGACACCACTCACGTGCGGATAGCTCGAAAAAATGTTGAAATGAAAAACTAGTTTTTGGACCATAACTTTAATTTTTATATTACACTTACCTTAGTTTATTACATATTTACGTAGCCCTCGCCGAGGCGCTTCTAACGACACCACTCACGTGCGGATAGCTCGAAAAAATGTTGAAATGAAAAACTAGTTTTTGGACCATAACTTTAATTTTTATATTACACCTACCTTAGTTTATTACATATTTACGTAGCCCTCGCCGAGGCGCTTCTAACGACACCACTCACGTGCGGATAGCTCGAAAAAATGTTGAAATGAAAAACTAGTTTTTGGACCATAACTTTAATTTTTATATTACACCTACCTTAGTTTATTACATATTTACGTAGCCCTCGCCGAGGCGCTTCTAACGACACCACTCACGTGCGGATAGCTCGAAAAAATGTTGAAATGAAAAACTAGTTTTTGGACCATAACTTTAATTTTTATATTACACTTACCTTAGTTTATTACATATTTACGTAGCCCTCGCCGAGGCGCTTCTAACGACACCACTCACGTGCGGATAGCTCGAAAAAATGTTGAAATGAAAAACTAGTTTTTGGACCATAACTTTAATTTTTATATTACACCTACCTTAGTTTATTACATATTTACGTAGCCCTCGCCGAGGCGCTTCTAACGACACCACTCACGTGCGGATAGCTCGAAAAAATGTTGAAATGAAAAACTAGTTTTTGGACCATAACTTTAATTTTTATATTACACCTACCTTAGTTTATTACATATTTACGTAGCCCTCGCCGAGGCGCTTCTAACGACACCACTCACGTGCGGATAGCTCGAAAAAATGTTGAAATGAAAAACTAGTTTTTGGACCATAACTTTAATTTTTATATTACACCTACCTTAGTTTATTACATATTTACGTAGCCCTCGCCGAGGCGCTTCTAACGACACCACTCACGTGCGGATAGCTCGAAAAAATGTTGAAATGAAAAACTAGTTTTTGGACCATAACTTTAATTTTTATATTACACTTACCTTAGTTTATTACATATTTACGTAGCCCTCGCCGAGGCGCTTCTAACGACACCACTCACGTGCGGATAGCTCGAAAAAATGTTGAAATGAAAAACTAGTTTTTGGACCATAACTTTAATTTTTATATTACACCTACCTTAGTTTATTACATATTTACGTAGCCCTCGCCGAGGCGCTTCTAACGACACCACTCACGTGCGGATAGCTCGAAAAAATGTTGAAATGAAAAACTAGTTTTTGGACCATAACTTTAATTTTTATATTACACTTACCTTAGTTTATTACATATTTACGTAGCCCTCGCCGAGGCGCTTCTAACGACACCACTCACGTGCGGATAGCTCGAAAAAATGTTGAAATGAAAAACTAGTTTTTGGACCATAACTTTAATTTTTATATTACACCTACCTTAGTTTATTACATATTTACGTAGCCCTCGCCGAGGCGCTTCTAACGACACCACTCACGTGCGGAAAGCTCGAAAAAATGTTGAAATGAAAAACTAGTTTTTGGACCATAACTTTAATTTTTATATTACACTTACCTTAGTTTATTACATATTTACGTAGCCCTCGCCGAGGCGCTTCTAACGACACCACTCACGTGCGGATAGCTCGAAAAAATGTTGAAATGAAAAACTAGTTTTTGGACCATAACTTTAATTTTTATATTACACCTACCTTAGTTTATTACATATTTACGTAGCCCTCGCCGAGGCGCTTCTAACGACACCACTCACGTACGGATAGCTCGAAAAAATGTTGAAATGAAAAACTAGTTTTTGGACCATGACTTTAATTTTTATATTACACTTACCTTAGTTTATTACATATTTACGTAGCCCTCGCCGAGGCGCTTCTAACGACACCACTCACGTGCGGATAGCTCGAAAAAATGTTGAAATGAAAAACTAGTTTTTGGACCATAACTTTAATTTTTATATTACACCTACCTTAGTTTATTACATATTTACGTAGCCCTCGCCGAGGCGCTTCTAACGACACCACTCACGTGCGGATAGCTCGAAAAAATGTTGAAATGAAAAACTAGTTTTTGGACCATAACGTAAATTTTTATATTACACTTACCTTAGTTTATTACATATTTACGTAGCCCTCGCCGAGGCGCTTCTAACGACACCACTCACGTGCGGATAGCTCGAAAAAATGTTGAAATGAAAAACTAGTTTTTGGACCATAACTTTAATTTTTATATTACACCTACCTTAGTTTATTACATATTTACGTAGCCCTCGCCGAGGCGCTTCTAACGACACCACTCACGTGCGGATAGCTCGAAAAAATGTTGAAATGAAAAACTAGTTTTTGGACCATAACTTTAATTTTTATATTACACTTACCTTAGTTTATTACATATTTACGTAGCCCTCGCCGAGGCGCTTCTAACGACACCACTCACGTGCGGATAGCTCGAAAAAATGTTGAAATGAAAAACTAGTTTTTGGACCATAACTTTAATTTTTATATTACACCTACCTTAGTTTATTACATATTTACGTAGCCCTCGCCGAGGCGCTTCTAACGACACCACTCACGTGCGGATAGCTCGAAAAAATGTTGAAATGAAAAACTAGTTTTTGGACCATAACTTTAATTTTTATATTACACTTACCTTAATTTTATTACATATTTACGTAGCCCTCGCCGAGGCGCTTCTAACGACACCACTCACGTGCGGATAGCTCGAAAAAATGTTGAAATGAAAAACTAGTTTTTGGACCATAACTTTAATTTTTATATTACACCTACCTTAGTTTATTACATATTTACGTAGCCCTCGCCGAGGCGCTTCTAACGACACCACTCACGTGCGGATAGCTCGAAAAAATGTTGAAATGAAAAACTAGTTTTTGGACCATAACTTTAATTTTTATATTACACTTACCTTAGTTTATTACATATTTACGTAGCCCTCGCCGAGGCGCTTCTAACGACACCACTCACGTGCGGATAGCTCGAAAAAATGTTGAAATGAAAAACTAGTTTTTGGACCATAACTTTAATTTTTATATTACACCTACCTTAGTTTATTACATATTTACGTAGCCCTCGCCGAGGCGCTTCTAACGACACCACTCACGTGCGGATAGCTCGAAAAAATGTTGAAATGAAAAACTAGTTTTTGGACCATAACTTTAATTTTTATATTACACTTACCTTAGTTTATTACATATTTACGTAGCCCTCGCCGAGGCGCTTCTAACGACACCACTCACGTGCGGATAGCTCGAAAAAATGTTGAAATGAAAAACTAGTTTTTGGACCATAACTTTAATTTTTATATTACACCTACCTTAGTTTATTACATATTTACGTAGCCCTCGCCGAGGCGCTTCTAACGACACCACTCACGTGCGGATAGCTCGAAAAAATGTTGAAATGAAAAACTAGTTTTTGGACCATAACTTTAATTTTTATATTACACTTACCTTAGTTTATTACATATTTACGTAGCCCTCGCCGAGGCGCTTCTAACGACACCACTCACGTGCGGATAGCTCGAAAAAATGTTGAAATGAAAAACTAGTTTTTGGACCATAACTTTAATTTTTATATTACACTTACCTTAGTTTATTACATATTTACGTAGCCCTCGCCGAGGCGCTTCTAACGACACCACTCACGTGCGGATAGCTCGAAAAAATGTTGAAATGAAAAACTAGTTTTTGGACCATAACTTTAATTTTTATATTACACCTACCTTAGTTTATTACATATTTACGTAGCCCTCGCCGAGGCGCTTCTAACGACACCACTCACGTGCGGATAGCTCGAAAAAATGTTGAAATGAAAAACTAGTTTTTGGACCATAACTTTAATTTTTATATTACACCTACCTTAGTTTATTACATATTTACGTAGCCCTCGCCGAGGCGCTTCTAACGACACCACTCACGTGCGGATAGCTCGAAAAAATGTTGAAATGAAAAACTAGTTTTTGGACCATAACTTTAATTTTTATATTACACTTACCTTAGTTTATTACATATTTACGTAGCCCTCGCCGAGGCGCTTCTAACGACACCACTCACGTGCGGATAGCTCGAAAAAATGTTGAAATAAAAAACTAGTTTTTGGACCATAACTTTAATTTTTATATTACACCTACCTTAGTTTATTACATATTTACGTAGCCCTCGCCGAGGCGCTTCTAACGACACCACTCACGTGCGGATAGCTCGAAAAAATGTTGAAATGAAAAACTAGTTTTTGGACCATAACTTTAATTTTTATATTACACTTACCTTAGTTTATTACATATTTACGTAGCCCTCGCCGAGGCGCTTCTAACGACACCACTCACGTGCGGATAGCTCGAAAAAATGTTGAAATGAAAAACTAGTTTTTGGACCATAACTTTAATTTTTATATTACACCTACCTTAGTTTATTACATATTTACGTAGCCCTCGCCGAGGCGCTTCTAACGACACCACTCACGTGCGGATAGCTCGAAAAAATGTTGAAATGAAAAACTAGTTTTTGGACCATAACTTTAATTTTTATATTACACTTACCTTAGTTTATTACATATTTACGTAGCCCTCGCCGAGGCGCTTCTAACGACACCACTCACGTGCGGATAGCTCGAAAAATTGTTGAAATGAAAAACTAGTTTTTGGACCATAACTTTAATTTTTATATTACACCTACCTTAGTTTATTACATATTTACGTAGCCCTCGCCGAGGCGCTTCTAACGACACCACTCACGTGCGGATAGCTCGAAAAAATGTTGAAATGAAAAACTAGTTTTTGGACCATAACTTTAATTTTTATATTACACCTACCTTAGTTTATTACATATTTACTTAGCCCTCGCCGAGGCGCTTCTAACGACACCACTCACGTGCGGATAGCTCGAAAAAATGTTGAAATGAAAAACTAGTTTTTGGACCATAACTTTAATTTTTATATTACACTTACCTTAGTTTATTACATATTTACGTAGCCCTCGCCGAGGCGCTTCTAACGACACCACTCACGTGCGGATAGCTCGAAAAAATGTTGAAATGAAAAACTAGTTTTTGGACCATAACTTTAATTTTTATATTACACCTACCTTAGTTTATTACATATTTACGTAGCCCTCGCCGAGGCGCTTCTAACGACACCACTTACGTGCGGATAGCTCGAAAAAATGTAGAAATGAAAAACTAGTTTTTGGACCATAACTTTAATTTTTATATTACACTTACCTTAGTTTATTACATATTTACGTAGCCCTCGCCGAGGCGCTTCTAACGACACCACTCACGTGCGGATAGCTCGAAAAAATGTTGAAATGAAAAACTAGTTTTTGGACCATAACTTTAATTTTTATATTACACCTACCTTAGTTTATTACATATTTACGTAGCCCTCGCCGAGGCGCTTCTAACGACACCACTCACGTGCGGATAGCTCAAAAAAATAATGAAATGAAAAACTAGTTTTTGGACCATAACTTTAATTTTTATATTACACTTACCTTAGTTTATTACATATTTACGTAGCCCTCGCCGAGGCGCTTCTAACGACACCACTCACGTGCGGATAGCTCGAAAAAATGTTGAAATGAAAAACTAGTTTTTGGACCATAACTTTAATTTTTATATTACACCTACCTTAGTTTATTACATATTTACGTAGCCCTCGCCGAGGCGCTTCTAACGACACCACTCACGTGCGGATAGCTCGAAAAAATGTTGAAATGAAAAACTAGTTTTTGGACCATAACTTTAATTTTTATATTACACTTACCTTAGTTTATTACATATTTACGTAGCCCTCGCCGAGGCGCTTCTAACGACACCACTCACGTGCGGATAGCTCGAAAAAATGTTGAAATGAAAAACTAGTTTTTGGACCATAACTTTAATTTTTATATTACACCTACCTTAGTTTATTACATATTTACGTAGCCCTCGCCGAGGCGCTTCTAACGACACCACTCACGTGCGGATAGCTCGAAAAAATGTTGAAATGAAAAACTAGTTTTTGGACCATAACTTTAATTTTTATATTACACCTACCTTAGTTTATTACATATTTACGTAGCCCTCGCCGAGGCGCTTCTAACGACACCACTCACGTGCGGATAGCTCGAAAAAATGTTAAAATGAAAAACTAGTTTTTGGACCATAACTTTAATTTTTATATTACACCTACCTTAGTTTATTACATATTTACGTAGCCCTCGCCGAGGCGCTTCTAACGACACCACTCACGTGCGGATAGCTCGAAAAAATGTTGAAATGAAAAACTAGTTTTTGGACCATAACTTTAATTTTTATATTACACTTACCTTAGTTTATTACATATTTACGTAGCCCTCGCCGAGGCGCTTCTAACGACACCACTCACGTGCGGATAGCTCGAAAAAATGTTGAAATGAAAAACTAGTTTTTGGACCATAACTTTAATTTTTATATTACACCTACCTTAGTTTATTACATATTTACGTAGCCCTCGCCGAGGCGCTTCTAACGACACCACTCACGTGCGGATAGCTCGAAAAAATGTTGAAATGAAAAACTAGTTTTTGGACCATAACTTTAATTTTTATATTACACCTACCTTAGTTTATTACATATTTACGTAGCCCTCGCCGAGGCGCTTCTAACGACACCACTCACGTGCGGATAGCTCGAAAAAATGTTGAAATGAAAAACTAGTTTTTGGACCATAACTTTAATTTTTATATTACACCTACCTTAGTTTATTACATATTTACGTAGCCCTCGCCGAGGCGCTTCTAACGACACCACTCACGTGCGGATAGCTCGAAAAAATGTTGAAATGAAAAACTAGTTTTTGGACCATAACTTTAATTTTTATATTACACTTACCTTAGTTTATTACATATTTACGTAGCCCTCGCCGAGGCGCTTCTAACGACACCACTCACGTGCGGATAGCTCGAAAAAATGTTGAAATGAAAAACTAGTTTTTGGACCATAACTTTAATTTTTATATTACACCTACCTTAGTTTATTACATATTTACGTAGCCCTCGCCGAGGCGCTTCTAACGACACCACTCACGTGCGGATAGCTCGAAAAAATGTTGAAATGAAAAACTAGTTTTTGGACCATAACTTTAATTTTTATATTACACTTACCTTAGTTTATTACATATTTACGTAGCCCTCGCCGAGGCGCTTCTAACGACACCACTCACGTGCGGATAGCTCGAAAAAATGTTGAAATGAAAAACTAGTTTTTGGACCATAACTTTAATTTTTATATTACACCTACCTTAGTTTATTACATATTTACGTAGCCCTCGCCGAGGCGCTTCTAACGACACCACTCACGTGCGGATAGCTCGAAAAAATGTTGAAATGAAAAACTAGTTTTTGGACCATAACTTTAATTTTTATATTACACTTACCTTAGTTTATTACATATTTACGTAGCCCTCGCCGAGGCGCTTCTAACGACACCACTCACGTGCGGATAGCTCGAAAAAATGTTGAAATGAAAAACTAGTTTTTGGACCATAACTTTAATTTTTATATTACACCTACCTTAGTTTATTACATATTTACGTAGCCCTCGCCGAGGCGCTTCTAACGACACCACTCACGTGCGGATAGCTCGAAAAAATGTTGAAATGAAAAACTAGTTTTTGGACCATAACTTTAATTTTTATATTACACTTACCTTAGTTTATTACATATTTACGTAGCCCTCGCCGAGGCGCTTCTAACGACACCACTCACGTGCGGATAGCTCGAAAAAATGTTGAAATGAAAAACTAGTTTTTGGACCATAACTTTAATTTTTATATTACACTTACCTTAGTTTATTACATATTTACGTAGCCCTCGCCGAGGCGCTTCTAACGACACCACTCACGTGCGGATAGCTCGAAAAAATGTTGAAATGAAAAACTAGTTTTTGGACCATAACTTTAATTTTTATATTACACCTACCTTAGTTTATTACATATTTACGTAGCCCTCGCCGAGGCGCTTCTAACGACACCACTCACGTGCGGATAGCTCGAAAAAATGTTGAAATGAAAAACTAGTTTTTGGACCATAACTTTAATTTTTATATTACACCTACCTTAGTTTATTACATATTTACGTAGCCCTCGCCGAGGCGCTTCTAACGACACCACTCACGTGCGGATAGCTCGAAAAAATGTTGAAATGAAAAACTAGTTTTTGGACCATAACTTTAATTTTTATATTACACTTACCTTAGTTTATTACATATTTACGTAGCCCTCGCCGAGGCGCTTCTAACGACACCACTCACGTGCGGATAGCTCGAAAAAATGTTGAAATAAAAAACTAGTTTTTGGACCATAACTTTAATTTTTATATTACACCTACCTTAGTTTATTACATATTTACGTAGCCCTCGCCGAGGCGCTTCTAACGACACCACTCACGTGCGGATAGCTCGAAAAAATGTTGAAATGAAAAACTAGTTTTTGGACCATAACTTTAATTTTTATATTACACTTACCTTAGTTTATTACATATTTACGTAGCCCTCGCCGAGGCGCTTCTAACGACACCACTCACGTGCGGATAGCTCGAAAAAATGTTGAAATGAAAAACTAGTTTTTGGACCATAACTTTAATTTTTATATTACACCTACCTTAGTTTATTACATATTTACGTAGCCCTCGCCGAGGCGCTTCTAACGACACCACTCACGTGCGGATAGCTCGAAAAAATGTTGAAATGAAAAACTAGTTTTTGGACCATAACTTTAATTTTTATATTACACTTACCTTAGTTTATTACATATTTACGTAGCCCTCGCCGAGGCGCTTCTAACGACACCACTCACGTGCGGATAGCTCGAAAAAATGTTGAAATGAAAAACTAGTTTTTGGACCATAACTTTAATTTTTATATTACACCTACCTTAGTTTATTACATATTTACGTAGCCCTCGCCGAGGCGCTTCTAACGACACCACTCACGTGCGGATAGCTCGAAAAAATGTTGAAATGAAAAACTAGTTTTTGGACCATAACTTTAATTTTTATATTACACCTACCTTAGTTTATTACATATTTACTTAGCCCTCGCCGAGGCGCTTCTAACGACACCACTCACGTGCGGATAGCTCGAAAAAATGTTGAAATGAAAAACTAGTTTTTGGACCATAACTTTAATTTTTATATTACACTTACCTTAGTTTATTACATATTTACGTAGCCCTCGCCGAGGCGCTTCTAACGACACCACTCACGTGCGGATAGCTCGAAAAAATGTTGAAATGAAAAACTAGTTTTTGGACCATAACTTTAATTTTTATATTACACCTACCTTAGTTTATTACATATTTACGTAGCCCTCGCCGAGGCGCTTCTAACGACACCACTTACGTGCGGATAGCTCGAAAAAATGTAGAAATGAAAAACTAGTTTTTGGACCATAACTTTAATTTTTATATTACACTTACCTTAGTTTATTACATATTTACGTAGCCCTCGCCGAGGCGCTTCTAACGACACCACTCACGTGCGGATAGCTCGAAAAAATGTTGAAATGAAAAACTAGTTTTTGGACCATAACTTTAATTTTTATATTACACCTACCTTAGTTTATTACATATTTACGTAGCCCTCGCCGAGGCGCTTCTAACGACACCACTCACGTGCGGATAGCTCAAAAAAATAATGAAATGAAAAACTAGTTTTTGGACCATAACTTTAATTTTTATATTACACTTACCTTAGTTTATTACATATTTACGTAGCCCTCGCCGAGGCGCTTCTAACGACACCACTCACGTGCGGATAGCTCGAAAAAATGTTGAAATGAAAAACTAGTTTTTGGACCATAACTTTAATTTTTATATTACACCTACCTTAGTTTATTACATATTTACGTAGCCCTCGCCGAGGCGCTTCTAACGACACCACTCACGTGCGGATAGCTCGAAAAAATGTTGAAATGAAAAACTAGTTTTTGGACCATAACTTTAATTTTTATATTACACTTACCTTAGTTTATTACATATTTACGTAGCCCTCGCCGAGGCGCTTCTAACGACACCACTCACGTGCGGATAGCTCGAAAAAATGTTGAAATGAAAAACTAGTTTTTGGACCATAACTTTAATTTTTATATTACACCTACCTTAGTTTATTACATATTTACGTAGCCCTCGCCGAGGCGCTTCTAACGACACCACTCACGTGCGGATAGCTCGAAAAAATGTTGAAATGAAAAACTAGTTTTTGGACCATAACTTTAATTTTTATATTACACCTACCTTAGTTTATTACATATTTACGTAGCCCTCGCCGAGGCGCTTCTAACGACACCACTCACGTGCGGATAGCTCGAAAAAATGTTAAAATGAAAAACTAGTTTTTGGACCATAACTTTAATTTTTATATTACACCTACCTTAGTTTATTACATATTTACGTAGCCCTCGCCGAGGCGCTTCTAACGACACCACTCACGTGCGGATAGCTCGAAAAAATGTTGAAATGAAAAACTAGTTTTTGGACCATAACTTTAATTTTTATATTACACTTACCTTAGTTTATTACATATTTACGTAGCCCTCGCCGAGGCGCTTCTAACGACACCACTCACGTGCGGATAGCTCGAAAAAATGTTGAAATGAAAAACTAGTTTTTGGACCATAACTTTAATTTTTATATTACACCTACCTTAGTTTATTACATATTTACGTAGCCCTCGCCGAGGCGCTTCTAACGACACCACTCACGTGCGGATAGCTCGAAAAAATGTTGAAATGAAAAACTAGTTTTTGGACCATAACTTTAATTTTTATATTACACCTACCTTAGTTTATTACATATTTACGTAGCCCTCGCCGAGGCGCTTCTAACGACACCACTCACGTGCGGATAGCTCGAAAAAATGTTGAAATGAAAAACTAGTTTTTGGACCATAACTTTAATTTTTATATTACACCTACCTTAGTTTATTACATATTTACGTAGCCCTCGCCGAGGCGCTTCTAACGACACCACTCACGTGCGGATAGCTCGAAAAAATGTTGAAATGAAAAACTAGTTTTTGGACCATAACTTTAATTTTTATATTACACTTACCTTAGTTTATTACATATTTACGTAGCCCTCGCCGAGGCGCTTCTAACGACACCACTCACGTGCGGATAGCTCGAAAAAATGTTGAAATGAAAAACTAGTTTTTGGACCATAACTTTAATTTTTATATTACACCTACCTTAGTTTATTACATATTTACGTAGCCCTCGCCGAGGCGCTTCTAACGACACCACTCACGTGCGGATAGCTCGAAAAAATGTTGAAATGAAAAACTAGTTTTTGGACCATAACTTTAATTTTTATATTACACCTACCTTAGTTTATTACATATTTACGTAGCCCTCGCCGAGGCGCTTCTAACGACACCACTCACGTGCGGATAGCTCGAAAAAATGTTGAAATGAAAAACTAGTTTTTGGACCATAACTTTAATTTTTATATTACACTTACCTTAGTTTATTACATATTTACGTAGCCCTCGCCGAGGCGCTTCTAACGACACCACTCACGTGCGGATAGCTCGAAAAAATGTTGAAATGAAAAACTAGTTTTTGGACCATAACTTTAATTTTTATATTACACCTACCTTAGTTTATTACATATTTACGTAGCCCTCGCCGAGGCGCTTCTAACGACACCACTCACGTGCGGATAGCTCGAAAAAATGTTGAAATGAAAAACTAGTTTTTGGACCATAACTTTAATTTTTATATTACACTTACCTTAGTTTATTACATATTTACGTAGCCCTCGCCGAGGCGCTTCTAACGACACCACTCACGTGCGGATAGCTCGAAAAAATGTTGAAATGAAAAACTAGTTTTTGGACCATAACTTTAATTTTTATATTACACCTACCTTAGTTTATTACATATTTACGTAGCCCTCGCCGAGGCGCTTCTAACGACACCACTCACGTGCGGATAGCTCGAAAAAATGTTGAAATGAAAAACTAGTTTTTGGACCATAACTTTAATTTTTATATTACACCTACCTTAGTTTATTACATATTTACGTAGCCCTCGCCGAGGCGCTTCTAACGACACCACTCACGTGCGGATAGCTCGAAAAAATGTTGAAATGAAAAACTAGTTTTTGGACCATAAATTTAATTTTTATATTACACTTACCTTAGTTTATTACATATTTACGTAGCCCTCGCCGAGGCGCTTCTAACGACACCACTCACGTGCGGATAGCTCGAAAAAATGTTGAAATGAAAAACTAGTTTTTGGACCATAACTTTAATTTTTATATTACACCTACCTTAGTTTATTACATATTTACGTAGCCCTCGCCGAGGCGCTTCTAACGACACCACTCACGTGCGGATAGCTCGAAAAAATGTTGAAATGAAAAACTAGTTTTTGGACCATAACTTTAATTTTTATATTACACCTACCTTAGTTTATTACATATTTACGTAGCCCTCGCCGAGGCGCTTCTAACGACACCACTCACGTGCGGATAGCTCGAAAAAATGTTGAAATGAAAAACTAGTTTTTGGACCATAACTTTAATTTTTATATTACACCTACCTTAGTTTATTACATATTTACGTAGCCCTCGCCGAGGCGCTTCTAACGACACCACTCACGTGCGGATAGCTCGAAAAAATGTTGAAATGAAAAACTAGTTTTTGGACCATAACTTTAATTTTTATATTACACTTACCTTAGTTTATTACATATTTACGTAGCCCTCGCCGAGGCGCTTCTAACGACACCACTCACGTGCGGATAGCTCGAAAAAATGTTGAAATGAAAAACTAGTTTTTGGACCATAACTTTAATTTTTATATTACACCTACCTTAGTTTATTACATATTTACGTAGCCCTCGCCGAGGCGCTTCTAACGACACCACTCACGTGCGGAAAGCTCGAAAAAATGTTGAAATGAAAAACTAGTTTTTGGACCATAACTTTAATTTTTATATTACACTTACCTTAGTTTATTACATATTTACGTAGCCCTCGCCGAGGCGCTTCTAACGACACCACTCACGTGCGGATAGCTCGAAAAAATGTTGAAATGAAAAACTAGTTTTTGGACCATAACTTTAATTTTTATATTACACCTACCTTAGTTTATTACATATTTACGTAGCCCTCGCCGAGGCGCTTCTAACGACACCACTCACGTACGGATAGCTCGAAAAAATGTTGAAATGAAAAACTAGTTTTTGGACCATGACTTTAATTTTTATATTACACTTACCTTAGTTTATTACATATTTACGTAGCCCTCGCCGAGGCGCTTCTAACGACACCACTCACGTGCGGATAGCTCGAAAAAATGTTGAAATGAAAAACTAGTTTTTGGACCATAACTTTAATTTTTATATTACACCTACCTTAGTTTATTACATATTTACGTAGCCCTCGCCGAGGCGCTTCTAACGACACCACTCACGTGCGGATAGCTCGAAAAAATGTTGAAATGAAAAACTAGTTTTTGGACCATAACTTAAATTTTTATATTACACTTACCTTAGTTTATTACATATTTACGTAGCCCTCGCCGAGGCGCTTCTAACGACACCACTCACGTGCGGATAGCTCGAAAAAATGTTGAAATGAAAAACTAGTTTTTGGACCATAACTTTAATTTTTATATTACACCTACCTTAGTTTATTACATATTTACGTAGCCCTCGCCGAGGCGCTTCTAACGACACCACTCACGTGCGGATAGCTCGAAAAAATGTTGAAATGAAAAACTAGTTTTTGGACCATAACTTTAATTTTTATATTACACTTACCTTAGTTTATTACATATTTACGTAGCCCTCGCCGAGGCGCTTCTAACGACACCACTCACGTGCGGATAGCTCGAAAAAATGTTGAAATGAAAAACTAGTTTTTGGACCATAACTTTAATTTTTATATTACACCTACCTTAGTTTATTACATATTTACGTAGCCCTCGCCGAGGCGCTTCTAACGACACCACTCACGTGCGGATAGCTCGAAAAAATGTTGAAATGAAAAACTAGTTTTTGGACCATAACTTTAATTTTTATATTACACTTACCTTAATTTTATTACATATTTACGTAGCCCTCGCCGAGGCGCTTCTAACGACACCACTCACGTGCGGATAGCTCGAAAAAATGTTGAAATGAAAAACTAGTTTTTGGACCATAACTTTAATTTTTATATTACACCTACCTTAGTTTATTACATATTTACGTAGCCCTCGCCGAGGCGCTTCTAACGACACCACTCACGTGCGGATAGCTCGAAAAAATGTTGAAATGAAAAACTAGTTTTTGGACCATAACTTTAATTTTTATATTACACTTACCTTAGTTTATTACATATTTACGTAGCCCTCGCCGAGGCGCTTCTAACGACACCACTCACGTGCGGATAGCTCGAAAAAATGTTGAAATGAAAAACTAGTTTTTGGACCATAACTTTAATTTTTATATTACACCTACCTTAGTTTATTACATATTTACGTAGCCCTCGCCGAGGCGCTTCTAACGACACCACTCACGTGCGGATAGCTCGAAAAAATGTTGAAATGAAAAACTAGTTTTTGGACCATAACTTTAATTTTTATATTACACTTACCTTAGTTTATTACATATTTACGTAGCCCTCGCCGAGGCGCTTCTAACGACACCACTCACGTGCGGATAGCTCGAAAAAATGTTGAAATGAAAAACTAGTTTTTGGACCATAACTTTAATTTTTATATTACACCTACCTTAGTTTATTACATATTTACGTAGCCCTCGCCGAGGCGCTTCTAACGACACCACTCACGTGCGGATAGCTCGAAAAAATGTTGAAATGAAAAACTAGTTTTTGGACCATAACTTTAATTTTTATATTACACTTACCTTAGTTTATTACATATTTACGTAGCCCTCGCCGAGGCGCTTCTAACGACACCACTCACGTGCGGATAGCTCGAAAAAATGTTGAAATGAAAAACTAGTTTTTGGACCATAACTTTAATTTTTATATTACACTTACCTTAGTTTATTACATATTTACGTAGCCCTCGCCGAGGCGCTTCTAACGACACCACTCACGTGCGGATAGCTCGAAAAAATGTTGAAATGAAAAACTAGTTTTTGGACCATAACTTTAATTTTTATATTACACCTACCTTAGTTTATTACATATTTACGTAGCCCTCGCCGAGGCGCTTCTAACGACACCACTCACGTGCGGATAGCTCGAAAAAATGTTGAAATGAAAAACTAGTTTTTGGACCATAACTTTAATTTTTATATTACACCTACCTTAGTTTATTACATATTTACGTAGCCCTCGCCGAGGCGCTTCTAACGACACCACTCACGTGCGGATAGCTCGAAAAAATGTTGAAATGAAAAACTAGTTTTTGGACCATAACTTTAATTTTTATATTACACTTACCTTAGTTTATTACATATTTACGTAGCCCTCGCCGAGGCGCTTCTAACGACACCACTCACGTGCGGATAGCTCGAAAAAATGTTGAAATAAAAAACTAGTTTTTGGACCATAACTTTAATTTTTATATTACACCTACCTTAGTTTATTACATATTTACGTAGCCCTCGCCGAGGCGCTTCTAACGACACCACTCACGTGCGGATAGCTCGAAAAAATGTTGAAATGAAAAACTAGTTTTTGGACCATAACTTTAATTTTTATATTACACTTACCTTAGTTTATTACATATTTACGTAGCCCTCGCCGAGGCGCTTCTAACGACACCACTCACGTGCGGATAGCTCGAAAAAATGTTGAAATGAAAAACTAGTTTTTGGACCATAACTTTAATTTTTATATTACACCTACCTTAGTTTATTACATATTTACGTAGCCCTCGCCGAGGCGCTTCTAACGACACCACTCACGTGCGGATAGCTCGAAAAAATGTTGAAATGAAAAACTAGTTTTTGGACCATAACTTTAATTTTTATATTACACTTACCTTAGTTTATTACATATTTACGTAGCCCTCGCCGAGGCGCTTCTAACGACACCACTCACGTGCGGATAGCTCGAAAAAATGTTGAAATGAAAAACTAGTTTTTGGACCATAACTTTAATTTTTATATTACACCTACCTTAGTTTATTACATATTTACGTAGCCCTCGCCGAGGCGCTTCTAACGACACCACTCACGTGCGGATAGCTCGAAAAAATGTTGAAATGAAAAACTAGTTTTTGGACCATAACTTTAATTTTTATATTACACCTACCTTAGTTTATTACATATTTACTTAGCCCTCGCCGAGGCGCTTCTAACGACACCACTCACGTGCGGATAGCTCGAAAAAATGTTGAAATGAAAAACTAGTTTTTGGACCATAACTTTAATTTTTATATTACACTTACCTTAGTTTATTACATATTTACGTAGCCCTCGCCGAGGCGCTTCTAACGACACCACTCACGTGCGGATAGCTCGAAAAAATGTTGAAATGAAAAACTAGTTTTTGGACCATAACTTTAATTTTTATATTACACCTACCTTAGTTTATTACATATTTACGTAGCCCTCGCCGAGGCGCTTCTAACGACACCACTCACGTGCGGATAGCTCGAAAAAATGTAGAAATGAAAAACTAGTTTTTGGACCATAACTTTAATTTTTATATTACACTTACCTTAGTTTATTACATATTTACGTAGCCCTCGCCGAGGCGCTTCTAACGACACCACTCACGTGCGGATAGCTCGAAAAAATGTTGAAATGAAAAACTAGTTTTTGGACCATAACTTTAATTTTTATATTACACCTACCTTAGTTTATTACATATTTACGTAGCCCTCGCCGAGGCGCTTCTAACGACACCACTCACGTGCGGATAGCTCAAAAAAATAATGAAATGAAAAACTAGTTTTTGGACCATAACTTTAATTTTTATATTACACTTACCTTAGTTTATTACATATTTACGTAGCCCTCGCCGAGGCGCTTCTAACGACACCACTCACGTGCGGATAGCTCGAAAAAATGTTGAAATGAAAAACTAGTTTTTGGACCATAACTTTAATTTTTATATTACACCTACCTTAGTTTATTACATATTTACGTAGCCCTCGCCGAGGCGCTTCTAACGACACCACTCACGTGCGGATAGCTCGAAAAAATGTTGAAATGAAAAACTAGTTTTTGGACCATAACTTTAATTTTTATATTACACTTACCTTAGTTTATTACATATTTACGTAGCCCTCGCCGAGGCGCTTCTAACGACACCACTCACGTGCGGATAGCTCGAAAAAATGTTGAAATGAAAAACTAGTTTTTGGACCATAACTTTAATTTTTATATTACACCTACCTTAGTTTATTACATATTTACGTAGCCCTCGCCGAGGCGCTTCTAACGACACCACTCACGTGCGGATAGCTCGAAAAAATGTTGAAATGAAAAACTAGTTTTTGGACCATAACTTTAATTTTTATATTACACTTACCTTAGTTTATTACATATTTACGTAGCCCTCGCCGAGGCGCTTCTAACGACACCACTCACGTGCGGATAGCTCGAAAAAATGTTGAAATGAAAAACTAGTTTTTGGACCATAACTTTAATTTTTATATTACACCTACCTTAGTTTATTACATATTTACGTAGCCCTCGCCGAGGCGCTTCTAACGACACCACTCACGTGCGGATAGCTCGAAAAAATGTTGAAATGAAAAACTAGTTTTTGGACCATAACTTTAATTTTTATATTACACTTACCTTAGTTTATTACATATTTACGTAGCCCTCGCCGAGGCGCTTCTAACGACACCACTCACGTGCGGATAGCTCGAAAAAATGTTGAAATGAAAAACTAGTTTTTGGACCATAACTTTAATTTTTATATTACACCTACCTTAGTTTATTACATATTTACGTAGCCCTCGCCGAGGCGCTTCTAACGACACCACTCACGTGCGGATAGCTCGAAAAAATGTTGAAATGAAAAACTAGTTTTTGGACCATAACTTTAATTTTTATATTACACTTACCTTAGTTTATTACATATTTACGTAGCCCTCGCCGAGGCGCTTCTAACGACACCACTCACGTGCGGATAGCTCGAAAAAATGTTGAAATGAAAAACTAGTTTTTGGACCATAACTTTAATTTTTATATTACACCTACCTTAGTTTATTACATATTTACGTAGCCCTTGCCGAGGCGCTTCTAACGACACCACTCACGTGCGGATAGCTCGAAAAAATGTTGAAATGAAAAACTAGTTTTTGGACCATAACTTTAATTTTTATATTACACCTACCTTAGTTTATTACATATTTACGTAGCCCTCGCCGAGGCGCTTCTAACGACACCACTCACGTGCGGATAGCTCGAAAAAATGTAGAAATGAAAAACTAGTTTTTGGACCATAACTTTAATTTTTATATTACACTTACCTTAGTTTATTACATATTTACGTAGCCCTCGCCGAGGCGCTTCTAACGACACCACTCACGTGCGGATAGCTCGAAAAAATGTTGAAATGAAAAACTAGTTTTTGGACCATAACTTTAATTTTTATATTACACCTACCTTAGTTTATTACATATTTACGTAGCCCTCGCCGAGGCGCTTCTAACGACACCACTCACGTGCGGATAGCTCGAAAAAATGTTGAAATGAAAAACTAGTTTTTGGACCATAACTTTAATTTTTATATTACACCTACCTTAGTTTATTACATATTTACGTAGCCCTCGCCGAGGCGCTTCTAACGACACCACTCACGTGCGGATAGCTCGAAAAAATGTTGAAATGAAAAACTAGTTTTTGGACCATAACTTTAATTTTTATATTACACTTACCTTAGTTTATTACATATTTACGTAGCCCTCGCCGAGGCGCTTCTAACGACACCACTCACGTGCGGATAGCTCGAAAAAATGTTGAAATGAAAAACTAGTTTTTGGACCATAACTTTAATTTTTATATTACACCTACCTTAGTTTATTACATATTTACGTAGCCCTCGCCGAGGCGCTTCTAACGACACCACTCACGTGCGGATAGCTCGAAAAAATGTTGAAATGAAAAACTAGTTTTTGGACCATAACTTTAATTTTTATATTACACCTACCTTAGTTTATTACATATTTACGTAGCCCTCGCCGAGGCGCTTCTAACGACACCACTCACGTGCGGATAGCTCGAAAAAATGTTGAAATGAAAAACTAGTTTTTGGACCATAACTTTAATTTTTATATTACACTTACCTTAGTTTATTACATATTTACGTAGCCCTCGCCGAGGCGCTTCTAACGACACCACTCACGTGCGGATAGCTCGAAAAAATTTTGAAATGAAAAACTAGTTTTTGGACCATAACTTTAATTTTTATATTACACCTACCTTAGTTTATTACATATTTACGTAGCCCTCGCCGAGGCGCTTCTAACGACACCACTCACGTGCGGATAGCTCGAAAAAATGTTGAAATGAAAAACTAGTTTTTGGACCATAACTTTAATTTTTATATTACACTTACCTTAGTTTATTACATATTTACGTAGCCCTCGCCGAGGCGCTTCTAACGACACCACTCACGTGCGGATAGCTCGAAAAAATGTTGAAATGAAAAACTAGTTTTTGGACCATAACTTTAATTTTTATATTACACCTACCTTAGTTTATTACAAATTTACGTAGCCCTCGCCGAGGCGCTTCTAACGACACCACTCACGTGCGGATAGCTCGAAAAAATGTTGAAATGAAAAACTAGTTTTTGGACCATAACTTTAATTTTTATATTACACTTACCTTAGTTTATTAAATATTTACGTAGCCCTCGCCGAGGCGCTTCTAACGACACCACTCACGTGCGGATAGCTCGAAAAAATGTTGAAATGAAAAACTAGTTTTTGGACCATAACTTTAATTTTTATATTACACCTACCTTAGTTTATTACATATTTACGTAGCCCTTGCCGAGGCGCTTCTAACGACACCACTCACGTGCGGATAGCTCGAAAAAATGTTGAAATGAAAAACTAGTTTTTGGACCATAACTTTAATTTTTATATTACACTTACCTTAGTTTATTACATATTTACGTAGCCCTCGCCGAGGCGCTTCTAACGACACCACTCACGTGCGGATAGCTCGAAAAAATGTTGAAATGAAAAACTAGTTTTTGGACCATAACTTTAATTTTTATATTACACCTACCTTAGTTTATTACATATTTACGTAGCCCTCGCCGAGGCGCTTCTAACGACACCACTCACGTGCGGATAGCTCGAAAAAATGTTGAAATGAAAAACTAGTTTTTGGACCATAACTTTAATTTTTATATTACACTTACCTTAGTTTATTACATATTTACGTAGCCCTCGCCGAGGCGCTTCTAACGACACCACTCACGTGCGGATAGCTCGAAAAAATGTTGAAATGAAAAACTAGTTTTTGGACCATAACTTTAATTTTTATATTACACCTACCTTAGTTTATTACATATTTACGTAGCCCTCGCCGAGGCGCTTCTAACGACACCACTCACGTGCGGATAGCTCGAAAAAATGTTGAAATGAAAAACTAGTTTTTGGACCATAACTTTAATTTTTATATTACACTTACCTTAATTTTATTACATATTTACGTAGCCCTCGCCGAGGCGCTTCTAACGACACCACTCACGTGCGGATAGCTCGAAAAAATGTTGAAATGAAAAACTAGTTTTTGGACCATAACTTTAATTTTTATATTACACCTACCTTAGTTTATTACATATTTACGTAGCCCTCGCCGAGGCGCTTCTAACGACACCACTCACGTGCGGATAGCTCGAAAAAATGTTGAAATGAAAAACTAGTTTTTGGACCATAACTTTAATTTTTATATTACACTTACCTTAGTTTATTACATATTTACGTAGCCCTCGCCGAGGCGCTTCTAACGACACCACTCACGTGCGGATAGCTCGAAAAAATGTTGAAATGAAAAACTAGTTTTTGGACCATAACTTTAATTTTTATATTACACCTACCTTAGTTTATTACATATTTACGTAGCCCTCGCCGAGGCGCTTCTAACGACACCACTCACGTGCGGATAGCTCGAAAAAATGTTGAAATGAAAAACTAGTTTTTGGACCATAACTTTAATTTTTATATTACACTTACCTTAGTTTATTACATATTTACGTAGCCCTCGCCGAGGCGCTTCTAACGACACCACTCACGTGCGGATAGCTCGAAAAAATGTTGAAATGAAAAACTAGTTTTTGGACCATAACTTTAATTTTTATATTACACCTACCTTAGTTTATTACATATTTACGTAGCCCTCGCCGAGGCGCTTCTAACGACACCACTCACGTGCGGATAGCTCGAAAAAATGTTGAAATGAAAAACTAGTTTTTGGACCATAACTTTAATTTTTATATTACACTTACCTTAGTTTATTACATATTTACGTAGCCCTCGCCGAGGCGCTTCTAACGACACCACTCACGTGCGGATAGCTCGAAAAAATGTTGAAATGAAAAACTAGTTTTTGGACCATAACTTTAATTTTTATATTACACTTACCTTAGTTTATTACATATTTACGTAGCCCTCGCCGAGGCGCTTCTAACGACACCACTCACGTGCGGATAGCTCGAAAAAATGTTGAAATGAAAAACTAGTTTTTGGACCATAACTTTAATTTTTATATTACACCTACCTTAGTTTATTACATATTTACGTAGCCCTCGCCGAGGCGCTTCTAACGACACCACTCACGTGCGGATAGCTCGAAAAAATGTTGAAATGAAAAACTAGTTTTTGGACCATAACTTTAATTTTTATATTACACTTACCTTAGTTTATTACATATTTACGTAGCCCTCGCCGAGGCGCTTCTAACGACACCACTCACGTGCGGATAGCTCGAAAAAATGTTGAAATGAAAAACTAGTTTTTGGACCATAACTTTAATTTTTATATTACACCTACCTTAGTTTATTACATATTTACGTAGCCCTCGCCGAGGCGCTTCTAACGACACCACTCACGTGCGGATAGCTCGAAAAAATGTTGAAATGAAAAACTAGTTTTTTGGACCATAACTTTAATTTTTATATTACACTTACCTTAGTTTATTACATATTTACGTAGCCCTCGCCGAGGCGCTTCTAACGACACCACTCACGTGCGGATAGCTCGAAAAAATGTTGAAATGAAAAACTAGTTTTTGGACCATAACTTTAATTTTTATATTACACCTACCTTAGTTTATTACATATTTACGTAGCCCTCGCCGAGGCGCTTCTAACGACACCACTCACGTGCGGATAGCTCGAAAAAATGTTGAAATGAAAAACTAGTTTTTGGACCATAACTTTAATTTTTATATTACACTTACCTTAGTTTATTACATATTTACGTAGCCCTCGCCGAGGCGCTTCTAACGACACCACTCACGTGCGGATAGCTCGAAAAAATGTTGAAATGAAAAACTAGTTTTTGGACCATAACTTTAATTTTTATATTACACTTACCTTAGTTTATTACATATTTACGTAGCCCTCGCCGAGGCGCTTCTAACGACACCACTCACGTGCGGATAGCTCGAAAAAATGTTGAAATGAAAAACTAGTTTTTGGACCATAACTTTAATTTTTATATTACACCTACCTTAGTTTATTACATATTTACGTAGCCCTCGCCGAGGCGCTTCTAACGACACCACTCACGTGCGGATAGCTCGAAAAAATGTTGAAATGAAAAACTAGTTTTTGGACCATAACTTTAATTTTTATATTACACTTACCTTAGTTTATTACATATTTACGTAGCCCTCGCCGAGGCGCTTCTAACGACACCACTCACGTGCGGATAGCTCGAAAAAATGTTGAAATGAAAAACTAGTTTTTGGACCATAACTTTAATTTTTATATTACACTTACCTTAGTTTATTACATATTTACGTAGCCCTCGCCGAGGCGCTTCTAACGACACCACTCACGTGCGGATAGCTCGAAAAAATGTTGAAATGAAAAACTAGTTTTTGGACCATAACTTTAATTTTTATATTACACCTACCTTAGTTTATTACATATTTACGTAGCCCTCGCCGAGGCGCTTCTAACGACACCACTCACGTGCGGATAGCTCGAAAAAATGTTGAAATGAAAAACTAGTTTTTGGACCATAACTTTAATTTTTATATTACACTTACCTTAGTTTATTACATATTTACGTAGCCCTCGCCGAGGCGCTTCTAACGACACCACTCACGTGCGGATAGCTCGAAAAAATGTTGAAATGAAAAACTAGTTTTTGGACCATAACTTTAATTTTTATATTACACCTACCTTAGTTTATTACATATTTACGTAGCCCTCGCCGAGGCGCTTCTAACGACACCACTCACGTGCGGATAGCTCGAAAAAATGTTGAAATGAAAAACTAGTTTTTGGACCATAACTTTAATTTTTATATTACACTTACCTTAGTTTATTACATATTTACGTAGCCCTCGCCGAGGCGCTTCTAACGACACCACTCAGGTGCGGATAGCTCGAAAAAATGTTGAAATGAAAAACTAGTTTTTTGGACCATAACTTTAATTTTTATATTACACCTACCTTAGTTTATTACATATTTACGTAGCCCTCGCCGAGGCGCTTCTAACGACACCACTCACGTGCGGATAGCTCGAAAAAATGTTGAAATGAAAAACTAGTTTTTGGACCATAACTTTAATTTTTATATTACACTTACCTTAGTTTATTACATATTTACGTAGCCCTCGCCGAGGCGCTTCTAACGACACCACTCACGTGCGGATAGCTCGAAAAAATGTTGAAATGAAAAACTAGTTTTTGGACCATAACTTTAATTTTTATATTACACCTACCTTAGTTTATTACATATTTACGTAGCCCTCGCCGAGGCGCTTCTAACGACACCACTCACGTGCGGATAGCTCGAAAAAATGTTGAAATGAAAAACTAGTTTTTGGACCATAACTTTAATTTTTATATTACACCTACCTTAGTTTATTACATATTTACGTAGCCCTCGCCGAGGCGCTTCTAACGACACCACTCACGTGCGGATAGCTCGAAAAAATGTTGAAATGAAAAACTAGTTTTTGGACCATAACTTTAATTTTTATATTACACTTACCTTAGTTTATTACATATTTACGTAGCCCTCGCCGAGGCGCTTCTAACGACACCACTCACGTGCGGATAGCTCGAAAAAATGTTGAAATGAAAAACTAGTTTTTGGACCATAACTTTAATTTTTATATTACACCTACCTTAGTTTATTACATATTTACGTAGCCCTCGCCGAGGCGCTTCTAACGACACCACTCACGTGCGGATAGCTCGAAAAAATGTTGAAATGAAAAACTAGTTTTTGGACCATAACTTTAATTTTTATATTACACTTACCTTAGTTTATTACATATTTACGTAGCCCTCGCCGAGGCGCTTCTAACGACACCACTCACGTGCGGATAGCTCGAAAAAATGTTGAAATGAAAAACTAGTTTTTGGACCATAACTTTAATTTTTATATTACACCTACCTTAGTTTATTACATATTTACGTAGCCCTCGCCGAGGCGCTTCTAACGACACCACTCACGTGCGGATAGCTCGAAAAAATGTTGAAATGAAAAACTAGTTTTTGGACCATAACTTTAATTTTTATATTACACCTACCTTAGTTTATTACATATTTACGTAGCCCTCGCCGAGGCGCTTCTAACGACACCACTCACGTGCGGATAGCTCGAAAAAATGTTGAAATGAAAAACTAGTTTTTGGACCATAACTTTAATTTTTATATTACACTTACTTTAGTTTATTACATATTTACGTAGCCCTCGCCGAGGCGCTTCTAACGACACCACTCACGTGCGGATAGCTCGAAAAAATGTTGAAATGAAAAACTAGTTTTTGGACCATAACTTTAATTTTTATATTACACCTACCTTAGTTTATTACATATTTACGTAGCCCTCGCCGAGGCGCTTCTAACGACACCACTCACGTGCGGATAGCTCGAAAAAATGTTAAAATGAAAAACTAGTTTTTGGACCATAACTTTAATTTTTATATTACACCTACCTTAGTTTATTACATATTTACGTAGCCCTCGCCGAGGCGCTTCTAACGACACCACTCACGTGCGGATAGCTCGAAAAAATGTTGAAATGAAAAACTAGTTTTTGGACCATAACTTTAATTTTTATATTACACTTACCTTAGTTTATTACATATTTACGTAGCCCTCGCCGAGGCGCTTCTAACGACACCACTCACGTGCGGATAGCTCGAAAAAATGTTGAAATGAAAAACTAGTTTTTGGACCATAACTTTAATTTTTATATTACACCTACCTTAGTTTATTACATATTTACGTAGCCCTCGCCGAGGCGCTTCTAACGACACCACTCACGTGCGGATAGCTCTAAAAAATGTTGAAATGAAAAACTAGTTTTTGGACCATAACTTTAATTTTTATATTACACTTACCTTAGTTTATTACATATTTACGTAGCCCTCGCCGAGGCGCTTCTAACGACACCACTCACGTGCGGATAGCTCGAAAAAATGTTGAAATGAAAAACTAGTTTTTGGACCATAACTTTAATTTTTATATTACACCTACCTTAGTTTATTACATATTTACGTAGCCCTCGCCGAGGCGCTTCTAAAGACACCACTCACGTGCGGATAGCTCGAAAAAATGTTGAAATGAAAAACTAGTTTTTGGACCATAACTTTAATTTTTATATTACACTTACCTTAGTTTATTACATATTTACGTAGCCCTCGCCGAGGCGCTTCTAACGACACCACTCACGTGCGGATAGCTCGAAAAAATGTTGAAATGAAAAACTAGTTTTTGGACCATAACTTTAATTTTTATATTACACCTACCTTAGTTTATTACATATTTACGTAGCCCTCGCCGAGGCGCTTCTAACGACACCACTCACGTGCGGATAGCTCGAAAAAATGTTGAAATGAAAAACTAGTTTTTGGACCATAACTTTAATTTTTATATTACACCTACCTTAGTTTATTACATATTTACGTAGCCCTCGCCGAGGCGCTTCTAACGACACCACTCACGTGCGGATAGCTCGAAAAAATGTTAAAATGAAAAACTAGTTTTTGGACCATAACTTTAATTTTTATATTACACCTACCTTAGTTTATTACATATTTACGTAGCCCTCGCCGAGGCGCTTCTAACGACACCACTCACGTGCGGATAGCTCGAAAAAATGTTGAAATGAAAAACTAGTTTTTGGACCATAACTTTAATTTTTATATTACACTTACCTTAGTTTATTACATATTTACGTAGCCCTCGCCGAGGCGCTTCTAACGACACCACTCACGTGCGGATAGCTCGAAAAAATGTTGAAATGAAAAACTAGTTTTTGGACCATAACTTTAATTTTTATATTACACCTACCTTAGTTTATTACATATTTACGTAGCCCTCGCCGAGGCGCTTCTAACGACACCACTCACGTGCGGATAGCTCTAAAAAATGTTGAAATGAAAAACTAGTTTTTGGACCATAACTTTAATTTTTATATTACACTTACCTTAGTTTATTACATATTTACGTAGCCCTCGCCGAGGCGCTTCTAACGACACCACTCACGTGCGGATAGCTCGAAAAAATGTTGAAATGAAAAACTAGTTTTTGGACCATAACTTTAATTTTTATATTACACCTACCTTAGTTTATTACATATTTACGTAGCCCTCGCCGAGGCGCTTCTAAAGACACCACTCACGTGCGGATAGCTCGAAAAAATGTTGAAATGAAAAACTAGTTTTTGGACCATAACTTTAATTTTTATATTACACTTACCTTAGTTTATTACATATTTACGTAGCCCTCGCCGAGGCGCTTCTAACGACACCACTCACGTGCGGATAGCTCGAAAAAATGTTGAAATGAAAAACTAGTTTTTGGACCATAACTTTAATTTTTCTATTACACCTACCTTAGTTTATTACATATTTACGTAGCCCTCGCCGAGGCGCTTCTAACGACACCACTCACGTGCGGATAGCTCGAAAAAATGTTGAAATGAAAAACTAGTTTTTGGACCATAACTTTAATTTTTATATTACACCTACCTTAGTTTATTACATATTTACGTAGCCCTCGCCGAGGCGCTTCTAACGACACCACTCACGTGCGGATAGCTCGAAAAAATGTTGAAATGAAAAACTAGTTTTTGGACCATAACTTTAATTTTTATATTACACTTACCTTAGTTTATTACATATTTACGTAGCCCTCGCCGAGGCGCTTCTAACGACACCACTCACGTGCGGATAGCTCGAAAAAATGTTGAAATGAAAAACTAGTTTTTGGACCATAACTTTAATTTTTATATTACACCTACCTTAGTTTATTACATATTTACGTAGCCCTCGCCGAGGCGCTTCTAACGACACCACTCACGTGCGGATAGCTCGAAAAAATGTTGAAATGAAAAACTAGTTTTTGGACCATAACTTTAATTTTTATATTACACCTACCTTAGTTTATTACATATTTACGTAGCCCTCGCCGAGGCGCTTCTAACGACACCACTCACGTGCGGATAGCTCGAAAAAATGTTAAAATGAAAAACTAGTTTTTGGACCATAACTTTAATTTTTATATTACACCTACCTTAGTTTATTACATATTTACGTAGCCCTCGCCGAGGCGCTTCTAACGACACCACTCACGTGCGGATAGCTCGAAAAAATGTTGAAATGAAAAACTAGTTTTTGGACCATAACTTTAATTTTTATATTACACTTACCTTAGTTTATTACATATTTACGTAGCCCTCGCCGAGGCGCTTCTAACGACACCACTCACGTGCGGATAGCTCGAAAAAATGTTGAAATGAAAAACTAGTTTTTGGACCATAACTTTAATTTTTATATTACACCTACCTTAGTTTATTACATATTTACGTAGCCCTCGCCGAGGCGCTTCTAACGACACCACTCACGTGCGGATAGCTCGAAAAAATGTTGAAATGAAAAACTAGTTTTTGGACCATAACTTTAATTTTTATATTACACTTACCTTAGTTTATTACATATTTACGTAGCCCTCGCCGAGGCGCTTCTAACGACACCACTCACGTGCGGATAGCTCGAAAAAATGTTGAAATGAAAAACTAGTTTTTGGACCATAACTTTAATTTTTATATTACACCTACCTTAGTTTATTACATATTTACGTAGCCCTCGCCGAGGCGCTTCTAACGACACCACTCACGTGCGGATAGCTCGAAAAAATGTTGAAATGAAAAACTAGTTTTTGGACCATAACTTTAATTTTTATATTACACTTACCTTAGTTTATTACATATTTACGTAGCCCTCGCCGAGGCGCTTCTAACGACACCACTCACGTGCGGATAGCTCGAAAAAATGTTGAAATGAAAAACTAGTTTTTGGACCATAACTTTAATTTTTATATTACACTTACCTTAGTTTATTACATATTTACGTAGCCCTCGCCGAGGCGCTTCTAACGACACCACTCACGTGCGGATAGCTCGAAAAAATGTTGAAATGAAAAACTAGTTTTTGGACCATAACTTTAATTTTTATATTACACCTACCTTAGTTTATTACATATTTACGTAGCCCTCGCCGAGGCGCTTCTAACGACACCACTCACGTGCGGATAGCTCGAAAAAATGTTGAAATGAAAAACTAGTTTTTGGACCATAACTTTAATTTTTATATTACACTTACCTTAGTTTATTACATATTTACGTAGCCCTCGCCGAGGCGCTTCTAACGACACCACTCACGTGCGGATAGCTCGAAAAAATGTTGAAATGAAAAACTAGTTTTTGGACCATAACTTTAATTTTTATATTACACCTACCTTAGTTTATTACATATTTACGTAGCCCTCGCCGAGGCGCTTCTAACGACACCACTCACGTGCGGATAGCTCGAAAAAATGTTGAAATGAAAAACTAGTTTTTGGACCATAACTTTAATTTTTATATTACACTTACCTTAGTTTATTACATATTTACGTAGCCCTCGCCGAGGCGCTTCTAACGACACCACTCACGTGCGGATAGCTCGAAAAAATGTTGAAATGAAAAACTAGTTTTTGGACCATAACTTTAATTTTTATATTACACCTACCTTAGTTTATTACATATTTACGTAGCCCTCGCCGAGGCGCTTCTAACGACACCACTCACGTGCGGATAGCTCGAAAAAATGTTGAAATGAAAAACTAGTTTTTGGACCATAACTTTAATTTTTATATTACACTTACCTTAGTTTATTACATATTTACGTAGCCCTCGCCGAGGCGCTTCTAACGACACCACTCACGTGCGGATAGCTCGAAAAAATGTTGAAATGAAAAACTAGTTTTGGACCATAACTTTAATTTTTATATTACACTTACCTTAGTTTATTACATATTTACGTAGCCCTCGCCGAGGCGCTTCTAACGACACCACTCACGTGCGGATAGCTCGAAAAAATGTTGAAATGAAAAACTAGTTTTTGGACCATAACTTTAATTTTTATATTACACCTACCTTAGTTTATTACATATCTACGTAGCCCTCGCCGAGGCGCTTCTAACGACACCACTCACGTGCGGATAGCTCGAAAAAATGTTGAAATGAAAAACTAGTTTTTGGACCATAACTTTAATTTTTATATTACACTTACCTTAGTTTATTACATATTTACGTAGCCCTCGCCGAGGCGCTTCTAACGACACCACTCACGTGCGGATAGCTCGAAAAAATGTTGAAATGAAAAACTAGTTTTTGGACCATAACTTTAATTTTTATATTACACTTACCTTAGTTTATTACATATTTACGTAGCCCTCGCCGAGGCGCTTCTAACGACACCACTCACGTGCGGATAGCTCGAAAAAATGTTGAAATGATAAACTAGTTTTTGGACCATAACTTTAATTTTTATATTACACCTACCTTAGTTTATTACATATTTACGTAGCCCTCGCCGAGGCGCTTCTAACGACACCACTCACGTGCGGATAGCTCGAAAAAATGTTGAAATGAAAAACTAGTTTTTGGACCATAACTTTAATTTTTATATTACACTTACCTTAGTTTATTACATATTTACGTAGCCCTCGCCGAGGCGCTTCTAACGACACCACTCACGTGCGGATAGCTCGAAAAAATGTTGAAATGAAAAACTAGTTTTTGGACCATAACTTTAATTTTTATATTACACCTACCTTAGTTTATTACATATTTACGTAGCCCTCGCCGAGGCGCTTCTAACGACACCACTCACGTGCGGATAGCTCGAAAAAATGTTGAAATGAAAAACTAGTTTTTGGACCATAACTTTAATTTTTATATTACACTTACCTTAGTTTATTACATATTTACGTAGCCCTCGCCGAGGCGCTTCTAACGACACCACTCAGGTGCGGATAGCTCGAAAAAATGTTGAAATGAAAAACTAGTTTTTGGACCATAACTTTAATTTTTATATTACACCTACCTTAGTTTATTACATATTTACGTAGCCCTCGCCGAGGCGCTTCTAACGACACCACTCACGTGCGGATAGCTCGAAAAAATGTTGAAATGAAAAACTAGTTTTTGGACCATAACTTTAATTTTTATATTACACTTACCTTAGTTTATTACATATTTACGTAGCCCTCGCCGAGGCGCTTCTAACGACACCACTCACGTGCGGATAGCTCGAAAAAATGTTGAAATGAAAAACTAGTTTTTGGACCATAACTTTAATTTTTATATTACACCTACCTTAGTTTATTACATATTTACGTAGCCCTCGCCGAGGCGCTTCTAACGACACCACTCACGTGCGGATAGCTCGAAAAAATGTTGAAATGAAAAACTAGTTTTTGGACCATAACTTTAATTTTTATATTACACCTACCTTAGTTTATTACATATTTACGTAGCCCTCGCCGAGGCGCTTCTAACGACACCACTCACGTGCGGATAGCTCGAAAAAATGTTGAAATGAAAAACTAGTTTTTGGACCATAACTTTAATTTTTATATTACACTTACCTTAGTTTATTACATATTTACGTAGCCCTCGCCGAGGCGCTTCTAACGACACCACTCACGTGCGGATAGCTCGAAAAAATGTTGAAATGAAAAACTAGTTTTTGGACCATAACTTTAATTTTTATATTACACCTACCTTAGTTTATTACATATTTACGTAGCCCTCGCCGAGGCGCTTCTAACGACACCACTCACGTGCGGATAGCTCGAAAAAATGTTGAAATGAAAAACTAGTTTTTGGACCATAACTTTAATTTTTATATTACACTTACCTTAGTTTATTACATATTTACGTAGCCCTCGCCGAGGCGCTTCTAACGACACCACTCACGTGCGGATAGCTCGAAAAAATGTTGAAATGAAAAACTAGTTTTTGGACCATAACTTTAATTTTTATATTACACCTACCTTAGTTTATTACATATTTACGTAGCCCTCGCCGAGGCGCTTCTAACGACACCACTCACGTGCGGATAGCTCGAAAAATGTTGAAATGAAAAACTAGTTTTTGGACCATAACTTTAATTTTTATATTACACCTACCTTAGTTTATTACATATTTACGTAGCCCTCGCCGAGGCGCTTCTAACGACACCACTCACGTGCGGATAGCTCGAAAAAATGTTGAAATGAAAAACTAGTTTTTGGACCATAACTTTAATTTTTATATTACACTTACCTTAGTTTATTACATATTTACGTAGCCCTCGCCGAGGCGCTTCTAACGACACCACTCACGTGCGGATAGCTCGAAAAAATGTTGAAATGAAAAACTAGTTTTTGGACCATAACTTTAATTTTTATATTACACTTACCTTAGTTTATTACATATTTACGTAGCCCTCGCCGAGGCGCTTCTAACGACACCACTCACGTGCGGATAGCTCGAAAAAATGTTGAAATGAAAAACTAGTTTTTGGACCATAACTTTAATTTTTATATTACACCTACCTTAGTTTATTACATATTTACGTAGCCCTCGCCGAGGCGCTTCTAACGACACCACTCACGTGCGGATAGCTCGAAAAAATGTTGAAATGAAAAACTAGTTTTTGGACCATAACTTTAATTTTTATATTACACTTACCTTAGTTTATTACATATTTACGTAGCCCTCGCCGAGGCGCTTCTAACGACACCACTCACGTGCGGATAGCTCGAAAAAATGTTGAAATGAAAAACTAGTTTTTGGACCATAACTTTAATTTTTATATTACACCTACCTTAGTTTATTACATATTTACGTAGCCCTCGCCGAGGCGCTTCTAACGACACCACTCACGTGCGGATAGCTCGAAAAAATGTTGAAATGAAAAACTAGTTTTTGGACCATAACTTTAATTTTTATATTACACTTACCTTAGTTTATTACATATTTACGTAGCCCTCGCCGAGGCGCTTCTAACGACACCACTCACGTGCGGATAGCTCGAAAAAATGTTGAAATGAAAAACTAGTTTTTGGACCATAACTTTAATTTTTATATTACACCTACCTTAGTTTATTACATATTTACGTAGCCCTCGCCGAGGCGCTTCTAACGACACCACTCACGTGCGGATAGCTCGAAAAAATGTTGAAATGAAAAACTAGTTTTTGGACCATAACTTTAATTTTTATATTACACCTACCTTAGTTTATTACATATTTACGTAGCCCTCGCCGAGGCGCTTCTAACGACACCACTCACGTGCGGATAGCTCGAAAAAATGTTGAAATGAAAAACTAGTTTTTGGACCATAACTTTAATTTTTATATTACACTTACCTTAGTTTATTACATATTTACGTAGCCCTCGCCGAGGCGCTTCTAACGACACCACTCACGTGCGGATAGCTCGAAAAAATGTTGAAATGAAAAACTAGTTTTTGGACCATAACTTTAATTTTTATATTACACCTACCTTAGTTTATTACATATTTACGTAGCCCTCGCCGAGGCGCTTCTAACGACACCACTCACGTGCGGATAGCTCGAAAAAATGTTGAAATGAAAAACTAGTTTTTGGACCATAACTTTAATTTTTATATTACACCTACCTTAGTTTATTACATATTTACGTAGCCCTCGCCGAGGCGCTTCTAACGACACCACTCACGTGCGGATAGCTCGAAAAAATGTTGAAATGAAAAACTAGTTTTTGGACCATAACTTTAATTTTTATATTACACTTACCTTAGTTTATTACATATTTACGTAGCCCTTGCCGAGGCGCTTCTAACGACACCACTCACGTGCGGATAGCTCGAAAAAATGTTGAAATGAAAAACTAGTTTTTGGACCATAACTTTAATTTTTATATTACACCTACCTTAGTTTATTACATATTTACGTAGCCCTCGCCGAGGCGCTTCTAACGACACCACTCACGTGCGGATAGCTCGAAAAAATGTTGAAATGAAAAACTAGTTTTTGGACCATAACTTTAATTTTTATATTACACCTACCTTAGTTTATTACATATTTACGTAGCCCTCGCCGAGGCGCTTCTAACGACACCACTCACGTGCGGATAGCTCGAAAAAATGTTAAAATGAAAAACTAGTTTTTGGACCATAACTTTAATTTTTATATTACACCTACCTTAGTTTATTACATATTTACGTAGCCCTCGCCGAGGCGCTTCTAACGACACCACTCACGTGCGGATAGCTCGAAAAAATGTTGAAATGAAAAACTAGTTTTTGGACCATAACTTTAATTTTTATATTACACTTACCTTAGTTTATTACATATTTACGTAGCCCTCGCCGAGGCGCTTCTAACGACACCACTCACGTGCGGATAGCTCGAAAAAATGTTGAAATGAAAAACTAGTTTTTGGACCATAACTTTAATTTTTATATTACACCTACCTTAGTTTATTACATATTTACGTAGCCCTCGCCGAGGCGCTTCTAACGACACCACTCACGTGCGGATAGCTCGAAAAAATGTTGAAATGAAAAACTAGTTTTTGGACCATAACTTTAATTTTTATATTACACTTACCTTAGTTTATTACATATTTACGTAGCCCTCGCCGAGGCGCTTCTAACGACACCACTCACGTGCGGATAGCTCGAAAAAATGTTGAAATGAAAAACTAGTTTTTGGACCATAACTTTAATTTTTATATTACACCTACCTTAGTTTATTACATATTTACGTAGCCCTCGCCGAGGCGCTTCTAAAGACACCACTCACGTGCGGATAGCTCGAAAAAATGTTGAAATGAAAAACTAGTTTTTGGACCATAACTTTAATTTTTATATTACACTTACCTTAGTTTATTACATATTTACGTAGCCCTCGCCGAGGCGCTTCTAACGACACCACTCACGTGCGGATAGCTCGAAAAAATGTTGAAATGAAAAACTAGTTTTTGGACCATAACTTTAATTTTTATATTACACTTACCTTAGTTTATTACATATTTACGTAGCCCTCGCCGAGGCGCTTCTAACGACACCACTCACGTGCGGATAGCTCGAAAAAATGTTGAAATGAAAAACTAGTTTTTGGACCATAACTTTAATTTTTATATTACACCTACCTTAGTTTATTACATATTTACGTAGCCCTCGCCGAGGCGCTTCTAACGACACCACTCACGTGCGGATAGCTCGAAAAAATGTTGAAATGAAAAACTAGTTTTTGGACCATAACATTAATTTTTATATTACACTTACCTTAGTTTATTACATATTTACGTAGCCCTCGCCGAGGCGCTTCTAACGACACCACTCACGTGCGGATAGCTCGAAAAAATGTTGAAATGAAAAACTAGTTTTTGGACCATAACTTTAATTTTCATATTACACCTACCTTAGTTTATTACATATTTACGTAGCCCTCGCCGAGGCGCTTCTAACGAATCCACTCACGTGCGGATAGCTCGAAAAAATGTTGAAATGAAAAACTAGTTTTTGGACCATAACTTTAATTTTTATATTACACTTACCTTAGTTTATTACATATTTACGTAGCCCTCGCCGAGGCGCTTCTAACGACACCACTCACGTGCGGATAGCTCGAAAAAATGTTGAAATGAAAAACTAGTTTTTGGACCATAACTTTAATTTTTATATTACACCTACCTTAGTTTATTACATATTTACGTAGCCCTCGCCGAGGCGCTTCTAACGACACCACTCACGTGCGGATAGCTCGAAAAAATGTTGAAATGAAAAACTAGTTTTTGGACCATAACTTTAATTTTTATATTACACCTACCTTAGTTTATTACATATTTACGTAGCCCTCGCCGAGGCGCTTCTAACGACACCACTCACGTGCGGATAGCTCGAAAAAATGTTGAAATGAAAAACTAGTTTTTGGACCATAACTTTAATTTTTATATTACACTTACCTTAGTTTATTACATATTTACGTAGCCCTCGCCGAGGCGCTTCTAACGACACCACTCACGTGCGGATAGCTCGAAAAAATGTTGAAATGAAAAACTAGTTTTTGGACCATAACTTTAATTTTTATATTACATCTACCTTAGTTTATTTCATATTTACGTAGCCCTCGCCGAGGCGCTTCTAACGACACCACTCACGTGCGGATAGCTCGAAAAAATGTTGAAATGAAAACTAGTTTTTGGACCATAACTTTAATTTTTATATTACACTTACCTTAGTTTATTACATATTTACGTAGCCCTCGCCGAGGCGC
>CAJQGB010000009.1:0-63921 GCA_905475315.1 Autographa pulchrina | reverse complement strand
AAGCCTTCATAATGTCCAAACAACAAATTGTAAATGAAATTCACAAAGCGGCAAGAAAAAATTTTGATCGTCGTTCTGTAATTTTGAAAGGGATTGATGATTTGTGGCAAGCTGATCTGATGGACATGCAAAATTTAAGAAAATACAACAATGGTTACAATTATATTTTATTGGTGATAGATTGTTTCTCAAAATACGCCTGGGCGGAACCGCTAAAATCGAAAAATAAAATTGATGTTACTAATGCATTTGGGAACATACTCAGTAAAAGTCAACGCAAACCGGTTAATTTACAAACAGATTCAGGAACAGAGTTTTATAATACTTCATTCCAGACACTCATGAGAAGGTTTAATATTAACCATTACTCAACCTTTTCTACAAAGAAGGCTTCAATTGTTGAGCGATTGATAAAAACTATTAAAAATAAATTATATAAGTGTTTTAGTATGAATGGAAACTACAAGTGGTATGAAACGGTGTTACAAGATACATTGAAAATGTATAACAACACAAAGCATCGTACTATTCAATGTAAACCTGTTGAAGTAAATAAATGCAATGAGTTAAACATAAAAGAAAATATAAAAAAATCACATAAGCAAGTTTCTTTTCGTTGCGTACCTAAGTTCAAAGTTGGTGACAGTGTTCGCATAAGTAAATACAAGCATGTTTTTAAAAAGGGCTATACTCCTAATTGGTCAACTGAAATATTTACCATAAAAAAAGTAAACAATACCATTCCAAAAACGTATCATATAGAGGACCAACGCAAACAAGCTATTTTGGGAACCTTTTATGAACCGGAACTTCAAAAAACATATTTCCCAAACGTTTATTTGATAGAAAAAGTTTTAAAAAGAAAAGGAAATAAATTGTTTGTGAAATGGTTAGGTTTAAGTAACGCAGAAAATAGTTGGATCAACAGCGCTGCGATAGTGAATTGATAAAAGTAGATATCATATTATTCATATAAACATTATTATTTCTTACATGTATTTCATTTTACTTTGAACAATGCAAGGTGGTGGACTAGTCAATAGTGTGATTAATAATTTACCCTTTGAACTTCATTTGCCTGGTTACAATTATTGCGGACCGGGTACTAAACTACAAAAACGGTTACTACGTGGAGATCGAGGCGTAAACAAGTTAGACGAAGCTTGTATGCATCACGATATTGCATATCAGAACCATACAGATTTACCTAATCGTCACAAAGCTGATTTACAACTGTTAAACATGGCTAAACAAAGACTTAGATCCAAGGACGCAGGAAAAGGGGAAAAACTAAGTTCGTGGCTGGTGAGCAAAGTCATGAAAGCCAAAATAAAGTCTGGTGCAGGGATTAAAACGTTTAACAGTTTTGTATCGAAAATAAGATCAAAAATTAGGAAACTCAAACACATGGACAGTAAGGCTCTTATAAACGCCGCTTACTTGGCTGCTAGAAAGATATTTCCTTGCGTACAGAAAGTACGAGTTCCTCGTGTCATACCCATACCGAAGACTGGTGGAGTTCTGCCTTTGATCCCAATTTTCGCTGGTTTATCGGCATTAGGATCTTTAGCGGGTGGTGCTGCGGGTATCGCAAAAACAGTTAACGACTACAAAACAGCTCAAAAAAAATTACAAGAAACTGAACGGCACAATAAAACTATGGAAGCATTAGCTATAGGAAAGGGGTTGTACATTAAACCGCATAAAAATGGTAAAGGTTTGTTTATAAATTCGTCAAAAAACTGTTAAGTAAGCTACCTAATCGTCCATTAACTGATGTTGACATCAAAAAGCACGCTCGCGACTTGCCATACTTTCGAGGAGTTTACATGAAAGATCGGTTACCGAGAAAACCAAAACAGATTGAATGTGCTATCGTGAATTTGGACAATTCAAAAAATGAAGGAACTCATTGGGTGGCTTATATTAAATTTAATAATTATTGTGAATATTTTGACAGCTTCGGTGATTTGAAACCGCCTCTCGAATTGATACGATACTTAAAAAACTGTAATATTTTTTACAACTATACAAGATACCAAAAATTCAATACTGTGAATTGTGGACACTTATGCTTAGAATATCTAAGGAATTTTTGGAAAAATAAAAATGTATAAATTAATATGTTATTCTTTCATTTTTATCATTCTCAAGATGTCCCTCACTTTGTCAATAACTGGAAAGTCATCAGATTTGTCTACTTACTATCCTAACACATTACAATTAAACGGTCAGTACGAGTGCGCATTATTGCATTTCTCCACGTTTAATTCTATTCCAAATATTGATAAAAAGAACAATAAGTTCTACTATGGATCGGAGGAAGTAATTGAAATACCCGAAGGAACTTATGAACTTCAAGATATCAGCGATTATATAAAGTCCAAAATACAAAACGCTTCGATAAAACTACTGTGCAATAACAATACTCTAAAAACTACTATACTCTGTTCTAAAAATATAAACTTCGATAAGGAAGACACTTTTCGAAACCTATTAGGATATGATAAGCAGATCTTAAAAGCTAATAAATTGCATGTCTCACAGTTTCCAGTTAACATTTTGCCAACGACCGTGATCAGGATTGAATGTGATATTGTCAGTGGTTCGTACGTAAACGGAGAGCCCAGTCACATTATCCACGAATTTGCACTCAACGTGCCACCAGGATATAGAATCATAGAAATTCCTAAAAACGCAATATACTTTCCGATTAATCAAAACAACATAAGCTGCATACATATACGGTTATTGGACATAAACAATCAACTGATAAATTTACGCGGTGAAGAAGTACAGCTTTATTTACATCTAAGAAGAAAAAATGATTGACTATAATAAATATACGCATCAACCAAAAAAAACCATCAGTTTATATAAAGCTCCCAGTCATATAAGAACTAGCTCAAAGAAAAGAATAAAATTAACGAGAGAAAATAAAGCATTTCTTAAAGCTATCGGTCTCCTAAAATGAATATCTTAGATGTTTTATCCGCACCAACCTACGACAATACTGTTGAAGGCATCGAATACCATTCATATAAACCGTACGTGACCAGTTTTAACAGGAATGACGAGATACGCATACCTATCAACCAACAGGACTTGTATGTACTACCGTCAGCAAGCACCTTGTACTTGGAAGGAACCATAGTTGTTAAGAAAAAGGATGCAAAAGAAACCGCGAGCAGTGTTCATTTTACCAATAATGCTCTACTCTATCTATTCCAAGATATAAGGTACGAGCTAAATGGAGTCGAAATTGATAAAATAAAAAATGCTGGTGTAACTACCACGATGAAGTCATTAATTTCAATGAATGAGACCGAATCAAAAATATCTAATTCTTGGGGCTGGAATATCGAAGGCATTAAAAATATAAACGGTGGTAAATTTTCTGTATCCATACCACTTTGCAACATACTCGGTTTTGCGGAGGATTTTAAAAAGATTGTAATAAATAGTAGGCACGAGTTGATATTGTTACGTAGCAATACAAACTTGAACGCTGTGAAATTAAATACTGGTGAAATTTTAGAAGACGTTATTATAAATAAAATCATATGGCGCGTACCGCACGTTAAAGTATCTGATAAGGAAAAACTAAGTTTAATTAAATTGTTAGAAAAAGATCGTCCACTGCAGATGGTATTCCGAAATTGGGATCTTTACGAGTATCCTGCGTTACCTAGGACTACTAAACATACCTGGTCTATCAAAACATCATCGCAAATAGAAAAACCCAGATATATTATTATTGGTTTACAAACAAACAGAAAAAATAGTGCCAGTTCTGACATGTCTCAGTTTGATCACTGTCATATACGAGATGTTAAAGTATACCTCAATTCAACATACTTTCCATACGAAAATTTAAACGTTAATTTTGCAAACAACAACACAGCTTTATTATATGAACAGTATACTCGATTTCAACAGTCGTACTACGGACGTCGCGCGGAACCCTTATTAAGTGAAAAACAATTCAAAGACTTAGCGCCACTATTCGTTATCGATTGCTCCAGACAAGCCGATAATCTAAAAGGAGGACCTGTTGTGGACGTTAGAGTGGAAATCGAAAGTGATTCAGACATACCTGATCAAACATCGGCATATTGTCTGATATTAAACGACTGCATAATTGAGTACAAACCGCTTAGCAGCACTGTTAAGAAAATATCATGAAATCGGATACTCTCATATTGGATGTACAAGGATTCAAGGATCTTTACAACAATTTTATAATAAAAGAATTGGCATTTGCGACTCAAAACTATACGCAATCGTTTTTAATAAAACCTCCATACTTATTTAGACATCTAACAAGCGAAGAAAAGATTCAAGTTAAATGGATAGAAAAAAACCGAGGCATTTATTGGAGTGAAGGACACATCGACTACAGAGAATTCCATCGTATAATCGTACCATATTTAAAAGATAAGAATATTATAGTTAAAGGTTCTGAGAAGGTAAAATGGGTTAAGGATCTATGTACCAATTGTAATGTATCGGAACTTGATGAGAAATTGTGTCCTAATTTATCCAAGTTGCACAAAAAATACTCCTGCGATGGAAAAGTTAACTTGTGTTGTAATAAACATTCCAAACAGTGTGCTCTTAAAAACGTATTATGTATAAAAAAGTATTTAGAGGAATAACTAAAGGTGTATATGTATCTGTTTATTAGTTTTAAGATATAAAAATAAAACATTTTTAAATGACAATAATGCGTTTATTTTATAATAACCCTATACTATTTACAGTTATGTTTATTCCTATTCTAAATATAAAAACACAAAACTATATACTATTCTACCACAAACAATATAGTCACCCTCTTACGTACCTTTATTATCCCACATACTAAAACTTACAAATACTTAATACAAATATTTTCAATCACTATATTCTATTAACGATTTAGATATTTTCCTAACTAATGATTCAGTTTCATCCACTATAGGGTCCACCACCTCTTTAACTATGTACTGCGCACTTATAATCACATTTTCAGTTTCATTGTCATTGTCGCTGCCTAGCGAGTTATTACACAGGTCAATTACTGATATTTTGATCAGTTTAATGCCTCGCCGCTGGTGTCTGCTCATCACGAAAGACTGAGTGGAGTTGGGTTTGTTCACGGTGTCTTTACGACGTGGTTTCGTCTTTTTTTCTTTCGCCATTCGATTGGCGTTTTCACGATCGCATCGTAGCATCTCATTGAATTCTTCGTAAGGATCTTGAGCATACTGACTAAAAACGATGTCTGATCCCGATCGCTGAAACAATATTATAACAAGTCGTTAAATATTTACATTGCATAAAACATCAACATTTGTATGAAAATATAAAATAATTACTTACCGAAGTCATGTTGAATATAATGTGCAGGTACAAGTACTTCAAGCGAACTATATTTAGTAAATGATTAAATAAAATGAATTTATTATGCAGTGCAATAAGTATCGAATGCAATATCTTCTAACCTTTATGTAATAAATACATATTGGTGCACAAGACAATCAATCGTAATGTAAACACAGTAAAAAGCAATTTACAGTGGTTAGTTTCAAATGATTGTATTTTTGTTTATGTTCTTAAGCTACCGAAAGTTGTTAACTAAGCATTACATGTATCCGAGTGATGAAATACATATACGCTCATATTACAGCGGCATAAACATTGTTAGTAATAATATTCCTGCTACATGTCGCAACTTGATTTTTACCCGACTGCGGTGAAGCAAAAAAAGAAGGGTTATTGTATTCATGATCAACAAAAAATGTAAAGCTGAATAAATAAAACAATTATGGTTTCTCACAATATCACATTTATTTCTATTATGATAATATCATTTTATTCTTACACAATAAAACTAAAATAACTTATAAAATAACTTACGACATTCACATAAATACACTTTCAACTAACTCTAATTTAAATATAATCTGGTTTACGTGGTAAAATCTTATTCATTAATACATTTCTTTTAAAATAGCAGAGTGACCCCATGCACGCGTTGAAATGTTATCTGAAGATAATACTCGTTTATCATCATTTCCAGAGAGTGCAATTTTATTTACACTTTGCGTGAATATCTCGTGCTTAATTGATTTGAACAATATATTTTTCCTTCGAATGACTCCTTTATTATACAAAACATTCTCATAATCGTTAATTGTTAAATCACGTACTACACTAGATTGTATCCCTTTCGCTTTCTTAATTACATAATCAGGAGTTTTAATAGAATACAATTTTGACCTTAAACCAACGAATTCTGTGATGATTTTTCCTCCCATCTCATCTTTGAATAATCCAGGGATTTTTTTATTAATTTGAGGTATTTTAAATTCGTTATCGATACAGTAATTACTAGTGTCAAAATAATCTAAAAGCTTAAAATTCAAATCTTGATAAAAGTTTGATGTAAATATCTCATACACTAAGGAATCTGTATCCGTATAACATAACTTTACTTTATTTTTATAAAAGGGTTTGATGATATTGTAATGAAAATTATACATATGCGATTTAGATAATTCTAAAACGGTAAAGCCAATATAAATAGGTTTGTCTAAAATTATTTGATCAGGTTTCATTTGTATCGCTACTAAATTTTCTGAGAAAACTGAAGCACTATGAAAATAAGGATTGCTAATTAGTTTTTCAGCGGTGTGACACTTTTTAGTAACATTATTAGAATCATTCCAAGTATTAACTAAATGAACATTCACTCTATTCTCTGTGTTTTCCAGTGTTTTCCCAAACACGCTGTTATTTAAAAGCTTGAAAAAATCTTGTTCGAATACATTATTTGCCTTTTGTCGTAGTTGTGTGTTTAATTCAATATACTCTTTCAAGTATGCACTTTGCCTAAATGTAATAACTTTATGAATCTTACGTAATATTAATCCATGTTCCAAACACTTTTTTAAGTGAACATAATGAATTACATAGTTATACTTATTATAAAGGTTGGAAATAAGTTTTTTCGTTTTACCACCCGGTGGAATGCATTTTTCAGGACAAAATGGTAAATCATTATGCAAAGTATGTAAGGATTCCGGGTACAACAGATCTACTTCTAATATGAAACCCCATTCTGCTTCATCCTTTATAGTGTTAATATTATTATGTAATTGCACTATTTCTGTTGCATTCAAAAATCTAAAATCCGAGTGGGGTAAATATTGACACATACTAAAACCATAAAGGTTATTGCAATCCAAATAAACTATAAAGCACGGTGGTTTTGTTGAATCATAAGAAGACATATACTTATGATTAGCTTTAGCATAACGGTGTGAGCACACACATAACCCTCCTCTTATACCATTTTGAATCATTCGCACAATAGCCAGATCATCTATGAGTTCTAATCGAACCCCAGTTTTTAAAAGCATTGCGTCAAAAGATAAACTCGGTGCGGTAATATAAAATGCGGGATCGAGCTTATAATGTAACTTGCAAGTTTTCCGGAACTTTTGAAATATATCGGTAAGTAGAAGTACATCTGTTTTTAAGTATAAGTCAGTATATTCACCTAAATTTTTTATGTTAAATGCATTCCACACTAACTTAGCGTGTTCATAGTCCTCCGAGGAAATACTTTCATTGGTTAAAGAATTAAAAAAGAAACGCTGTGATGGCAAGACAGTTTCCTCATAGCATTTCCAGTCCCTGATGTAATCATAAGGATATACACCTTTTCGTGTAAGCAATCGAAAGTGATCATAACTTGGAAAATGGTAACGCATATTTTTAAAATCTTCAATAGCCATATTTTTTGCAAGTTTGACTAAACTAGTACCTAAAAAATGAAATGAATCTAAAAATCTAACATGAACGTATTCACTATCGTTGATTAATATGAATTTGGAAAACGACATGTATTTTTCTTTACTTTTTGGAATTATGGTTAACTTGCCTGGAATTTCCCCTAATTTTTTAATGAATAAATGACAGTCGTAACCTGATAAATTGTGAAAAAAAATTGGTACAAATACAGGTACTTTATACTGTAAATTACAATGTTTATGTGCGGCGCCACGATAACGACCTGTGATATGACAATGATCTCTAACTTTGTTATTCCACAAGGGAAGATCACATATGTGGCACTGCCATGCTTGAATGTAATCGATCTCATCTTTTTGTGAAAATTTAATCCTAACATTTTCGGTTAATATCTTATGAATCCTCTTAACGTCTTCAGTAAGAAAATCAATGAATTTTGAAACACAGTCAATACCACGATACGATTTAAATTCATTAAAATTATCATCCATCGAAGAAACAATGTTATATGCAAATGCAGTAGGAACGTGTCGTTGTAAGCGGAGCGTATTCGCGGTGTCATGTTCATGGTTACAAATCTGTTCAAGTAATGTTTCAAAATCAGCATATATAGCAAATGGAACATTTTGTTTTCTTTGATAGTTTGTAAATTGTATAACCGACCCCTTATTTGGTAAAACAGTTACGACTCCTCCACATTGGTGTTTATTAATTTTTTCTTGATCAGGAAAAAACAATAAACAGGTTTCACAAAAATACAACTTACTGTGGTGTTTTGTGATTTGACTTTTTACAAGACGAGGTAAATCTTTTATGAGACAATAATGAGATGAATTATCATTTTCTATATACAGCAAATGAATAATTTTGGCCCCTTCGATTAACTTCGTTGGTCTATACAGTGGCCCTGTTATAGTTTTACCATTTCTTAGACCATAAACGTAAATTTGTATCATGGGATTGTGTCTTTCAAAAATATTGATGTCTGAAAAAGAGATTGGAAAAGCAATGCCATCAATGTTTAAGACGTCGCGAAAATGTGGATAAGAAGTTACTCTCTCCGAATGATGCGTAGCAGGGTATAGGGCAGCAACAATGCACCATAAAAAACAATAATCATCATTGTTTTGAATATTCAAACAAGCTTTTTTGCTCTTTATGAATTTAGGTAAATCTAAAAATTTTGATCCGCTAAGTGGTTGATATTTATTAATGTTAATTTCTAAATGGGAATTATGTAAAAATGACCATCCACTATCTCTTTCTTGAAATTCCTCAATTTTTTTTAAAAGCTGAACTGAAAAGTTTTGATACAACAAATCAAAATTGTAATTACAATGAACAATTATGTTTTTTGTTGCAAAAGATTTTAGTTCTTGAACATCATTTTTGTACATCAAAAAAATACCGTAATAATCAAAGTTAACCTTGACCGATGTATGTTTTTGAAGTGAATTGTCTATTAAAGAATTTACTTCTTTTTTGATACTATTTAAAAAAGATTCTGGATAGTCATTAATATTATTTTCGCACGCTTTAATACGATAACTTACAATACGTCCTTTAAAACAAGTATCTATAATTTCAATTTTGTCATCGAGGGGTACAATGCTATTATTTTTATGTTTATTAGTACGTAAATGCGTAAACCAAGTGCGAGAATTAACATCAATTTTGCATACCGAACAGAAAGGCATTTTTTATCAAAAAACAAATTGAAACTTACAAAAATATAAAGTAATCGTTACTTACAAGGTATATAGGTACTAATTTTAAAAGCTAAAACTTAACTACTGGATCTGTTGCCTGCTGCGATTAGACTTTGTTTTATTTTCATCACATTCACCACAGTAACAGCTCTGTTCTGCTTCTGAAAAAAACATGAAACTTTGATTAGAATACGTACAGAAAATGTAATTCTTACTTACGCTCGCGGTTACAAGAACCTTTTTATCTCCTTACTTTAGAAAACTATACATAAGATCATTATCTTAAAAAATACCTGATTATAATATTATTACTTGAGTAAATTTAAACCTCTAAAACCGAATGATAATGACCATTACCTTTTAATAGGATAATCTCAGATGATCGTTGTAGATATTTCTAAATCATAAATTTCACAATCTTCTTTACTGTGCGACGATCACTGTTTCCGTGAAGGCATCAACGTAATTTATATCGTTTGAGATTGCTGAAAAATAAAATACACATGTGCTTAAGTATCAGTAGGAAACGGTCATGAAATAATAGTTAAATAGTTATGGACTTACCTTACAATGTTGAGAATAGAGTTTTTCGATTTACACGTACATTATAATATTTATTAATTTAAGTTTAGTTTAGTAAGTAAACTACGAATAAAAATTATTTATTATTACATAGGTCCACCATACTGCAGTAATTGCGAAATTATGAATGTAACTAAGTTTCAAATTGCATGTATTGTTGATTCAAATATTTTATGTAGGGTTGTCACTCATTGAATATTAGTAATAATATTATCATTACAGAAATAACAAGATGTCTTATTTGTTCAAACGAATAAAGAGTGAATTACTAAAGTTCACTACTAATACAAATTAAAGTTATCTATTGGTGGTGTATTATAATCATTCTTTTGTTTGGTTAAATATTAAAACATTCTCACTTTAATAAAAAATCCTAGAGTAGGTATCATGTTTTCAAATATTTTTTTTTTTTTACTTTAAAAAACCTATCAGACTATTTATTTTAATCCAATTTTATATCTATAAAAATGATAGCCCTTATGAATTATGCTAAATTAGCAACAAGTATAAAATCGTACGATGTAACTTGATCACGTAAAGCAATATATGAAGTCATTACTGACAAACAAATTAATCCCTTAGTCGGTACTTTTTGCGTTTACACGAATATAATACGAACCCGAGAAATGGTAGCGTCGCTTAGTATGTTTGCTTTGATTACTAACATTTTAAATTATCCAAGGAATCACATCACATTTGCTTATAAGCAAAGGCATGTTTGTTAGCGATCATTAGTTTACTTTCTAGTGCTGATATAATATTTGGTACAATACCATACCCCAGCTACTGGTTTTCAGCTAAAATCTAGATAGTAAACCGTGCATCAACACAACAGTTTCAATTCGGAGTATCTTTTGTGTAAATAAACTATACTCGTACATCACCGCTGCTCAATGTGCTAGAATTCACACCAGTTAAAATGTAAGTATTGACTTTATTACTTGATTAATTTATATCTAGATTGTCGAGTGTTTAATGTGGTCGAGCCTTCGAATACAATGTACACAAACATTTTATTTCATATAAAATTATTATGTTACTGATATTACGTTCAATAAATAATTATAACAAATTGATTTGTTAAACTTTCAGGTCTGACTGCGAGAGTGACATCATTTCCTTCAACAATGACCGCAAAACAGAAACCTCTCAAAAACGGACAACATCTACAGGCAAACGCAAGGCTACTCTAACTACAAAATCCGCTACTATAAGGTAACGAATACGATATTTTAACTTTTGTGTATCCCAAAATCTTAACAAAACAATGTACCTAAATTCAAACGTGTTCCTAAAATAATTGTTAGTAAACGTGTACTTTGTAACATTATTATTTACTCCTTGCTCCAGCAAAAAAAATAAGCTTGATATATTCGGGCTCCGACATGAACGAGACGATGAATGTGATGGTACATCGACGCCTGTGTTGTCCACGTTCTTCGTTACAAGAATAGCAAACGGTAGCGAACGCCGGACCGCAAACACCTCCGGCGAGTACTACATTGACCTCAAGGTGTATCAAACAAATGACGCTCGTGAAACAGACTCTCAAGAGCTATGGAGGAAAGCGCTACTTCGAATAAAATTTCAGACTGAGGGTGACACCAGCCAGTGGCGTAAACTCCAAGCGTTCGTGCAGTCCGCAGATGAACTGTTTGTGAAGCCTCCAATGTTTAGTTCTTTCTAGTCTTAATACATAAACTCAATGAATTGTTATATTTTTAATACAATTGAATATATAAATCTTAATACCTTTTGTTTGTTTTTTATTATTTGCTTTGCGATAAAAAAGCATACTGCGTACACCAATCTATATCACAAACGATTATATCAGTTGTGAGCGCGCAATAACAAACACATTACAAATTAATACAATCATTGTCTGTTGGTTCCTATCGTTATTGCGATGAAAAAGCATATTGCGTACATGAATCTGTATCACAGACGGTGGTATCAGTTGTAAGCGCGCAATACAAGAGTGGGACAGAATGCCCAAGACCTAATTACCAGAAATATTATTGGGCATTCTGTCCCACGTCGCGAATGCGCAAGCATGAGCGAACAAGTGACGGTAACGTGTTTAAATATCGATATACGACCCAATCTGATCGATGACAAAAATGCATCGCATATCTATAGCTAAAACCGAGTTTCATTGTTAGGTTCTCATTAGCGTTAATATCATTGATCGAGTCGACCGTTTATGATTGGGCATTCTAGACCACCGCGATGGCGAACTTGTTTCGCCGAGCGAAAAGTGGTCCAGAATGCCCAATCATATACTACTACGTGCGGATAGCTCGAAAAAATGTTGAAATGAAAAACTAGTTTTTGGACCATAACTTTAATTTTTATATTACACCTACCTTAGTTTATTACATATTTACGTAGCCCTCGCCGAGGCGCTTCTAACGACACCACTCACGTGCGGATAGCTCGAAAAAATGTTGAAATGAAAAACTAGTTTTTGGACCATAACTTTAATTTTTATATTACACCTACCTTAGTTTATTACATATTTACGTAGCCCTCGCCGAGGCGCTTCTAACGACACCACTCACGTGCGGATAGCTCGAAAAAATGTTGAAATGAAAAACTAGTTTTTGGACCATAACTTTAATTTTTATATTACACCTACCTTAGTTTATTACATATTTACGTAGCCCTCGCCGAGGCGCTTCTAACGACACCACTCACGTGCGGATAGCTCGAAAAAATGTTGAAATGAAAAACTAGTTTTTGGACCATAACTTTATTTTTTATATTACACCTACCTTAGTTTATTACATATTTACGTAGCCCTCGCCGAGGCGCTTCTAACGACACCACTCACGTGCGGATAGCTCGAAAAAATGTTGAAATGAAAAACTAGTTTTTGGACCATAACTTTAATTTTTATATTACACCTACCTTAGTTTATTACATATTTACGTAGCCCTCGCCGAGGCGCTTCTAACGACACCACTCACGTGCGGATAGCTCGAAAAAATGTTGAAATGAAAAACTAGTTTTTGGACCATAACTTTAATTTTTATATTACACCTACCTTAGTTTATTACATATTTACGTAGCCCTCGCCGAGGCGCTTCTAACGACACCACTCACGTGCGGATAGCTCGAAAAAATGTTGAAATGAAAAACTAGTTTTTGGACCATAACTTTAATTTTTATATTACACCTACCTTAGTTTATTACATATTTACGTAGCCCTCGCCGAGGCGCTTCTAACGACACCACTCACGTGCGGATAGCTCGAAAAAATGTTGAAATGAAAAACTAGTTTTTGGACCATAACTTTAATTTTTATATTACACCTACCTTAGTTTATTACATATTTACGTAGCCCTCGCCGAGGCGCTTCTAACGACACCACTCACGTGCGGATAGCTCGAAAAAATGTTGAAATGAAAAACTAGTTTTTGGACCATAACTTTAATTTTTATATTACACCTACCTTAGTTTATTACATATTTACGTAGCCCTCGCCGAGGCGCTTCTAACGACACCACTCACGTGCGGATAGCTCGAAAAAATGTTGAAATGAAAAACTAGTTTTTGGACCATAACTTTAATTTTTATATTACACCTACCTTAGTTTATTACATATTTACGTAGCCCTCGCCGAGGCGCTTCTAACGACACCACTCACGTGCGGATAGCTCGAAAAAATGTTGAAATGAAAAACTAGTTTTTGGACCATAACTTTAATTTTTATATTACACCTACCTTAGTTTATTACATATTTACGTAGCCCTCGCCGAGGCGCTTCTAACGACACCACTCACGTGCGGATAGCTCGAAAAAATGTTGAAATGAAAAACTAGTTTTTGGACCATAACTTTAATTTTTATATTACACCTACCTTAGTTTATTACATATTTACGTAGCCCTCGCCGAGGCGCTTCTAACGACACCACTCACGTGCGGATAGCTCGAAAAAATGTTGAAATGAAAAACTAGTTTTTGGACCATAACTTTAATTTTTATATTACACCTACCTTAGTTTATTACATATTTACGTAGCCCTCGCCGAGGCGCTTCTAACGACACCACTCACGTGCGGATAGCTCGAAAAAATGTTGAAATGAAAAACTAGTTTTCGGACCATAACTTTAATTTTTATATTACACCTACCTTAGTTTATTACATATTTACGTAGCCCTCGCCGAGGCGCTTCTAACGACACCACTCACGTGCGGATAGCTCGAAAAAATGTTGAAATGAAAAACTAGTTTTTGGACCATAACTTTATTTTTTATATTACACCTACCTTAGTTTATTACATATTTACGTAGCCCTCGCCGAGGCGCTTCTAACGACACCACTCACGTGCGGATAGCTCGAAAAAATGTTGAAATGAAAAACTAGTTTTTGGACCATAACTTTAATTTTTATATTACACCTACCTTAGTTTATTACATATTTACGTAGCCCTCGCCGAGGCGCTTCTAACGACACCACTCACGTGCGGATAGCTCGAAAAAATGTTGAAATGAAAAACTAGTTTTTGGACCATAACTTTAATTTTTATATTACACCTACCTTAGTTTATTACATATTTACGTAGCCCTCGCCGAGGCGCTTCTAACGACACCACTCACGTGCGGATAGCTCGAAAAAATGTTGAAATGAAAAACTAGTTTTTGGACCATAACTTTAATTTTTATATTACACCTACCTTAGTTTATTACATATTTACGTAGCCCTCGCCGAGGCGCTTCTAACGACACCACTCACGTGCGGATAGCTCGAAAAAATGTTGAAATGAAAAACTAGTTTTTGGACCATAACTTTAATTTTTATATTACACCTACCTTAGTTTATTACATATTTACGTAGCCCTCGCCGAGGCGCTTCTAACGACACCACTCACGTGCGGATAGCTCGAAAAAATGTTGAAATGAAAAACTAGTTTTTGGACCATAACTTTAATTTTTATATTACACCTACCTTAGTTTATTACATATTTACGTAGCCCTCGCCGAGGCGCTTCTAACGACACCACTCACGTGCGGATAGCTCGAAAAAATGTTGAAATGAAAAACTAGTTTTTGGACCATAACTTTAATTTTTATATTACACCTACCTTAGTTTATTACATATTTACGTAGCGCTCGCCGAGGCGCTTCTAACGACACCACTCACGTGCGGATAGCTCGAAAAAATGTTGAAATGAAAAACTAGTTTTTGGACCATAACTTTAATTTTTATATTACACCTACCTTAGTTTATTACATATTTACGTAGCCCTCGCCGAGGCGCTTCTAACGACACCACTCACGTGCGGATAGCTCGAAAAAATGTTGAAATGAAAAACTAGTTTTTGGACCATAACTTTAATTTTTATATTACACCTACCTTAGTTTATTACATATTTACGTAGCCCTCGCCGAGGCGCTTCTAACGACACCACTCACGTGCGGATAGCTCGAAAAAATGTTGAAATGAAAAACTAGTTTTTGGACCATAACTTTAATTTTTATATTACACCTACCTTAGTTTATTACATATTTACGTAGCCCTCGCCGAGGCGCTTCTAACGACACCACTCACGTGCGGATAGCTCGAAAAAATGTTGAAATGAAAAACTAGTTTTTGGACCATAACTTTAATTTTTATATTACACCTACCTTAGTTTATTACATATTTACGTAGCCCTCGCCGAGGCGCTTCTAACGACACCACTCACGTGCGGATAGCTCGAAAAAATGTTGAAATGAAAAACTAGTTTTTGGACCATAACTTTAATTTTTATATTACACCTACCTTAGTTTATTACATATTTACGTAGCCCTCGCCGAGGCGCTTCTAACGACACCACTCACGTGCGGATAGCTCGAAAAAATGTTGAAATGAAAAACTAGTTTTTGGACCATAACTTTAATTTTTATATTACACCTACCTTAGTTTATTACATATTTACGTAGCCCTCGCCGAGGCGCTTCTAACGACACCACTCACGTGCGGATAGCTCGAAAAAATGTTGAAATGAAAAACTAGTTTTTGGACCATAACTTTAATTTTTATATTACACCTACCTTAGTTTATTACATATTTACGTAGCCCTCGCCGAGGCGCTTCTAACGACACCACTCACGTGCGGATAGCTCGAAAAAATGTTGAAATGAAAAACTAGTTTTTGGACCATAACTTTAATTTTTATATTACACCTACCTTAGTTTATTACATATTTACGTAGCCCTCGCCGAGGCGCTTCTAACGACACCACTCACGTGCGGATAGCTCGAAAAAATGTTGAAATGAAAAACTAGTTTTTGGACCATAACTTTAATTTTTATATTACACCTACCTTAGTTTATTACATATTTACGTAGCCCTCGCCGAGGCGCTTCTAACGACACCACTCACGTGCGGATAGCTCGAAAAAATGTTGAAATGAAAAACTAGTTTTTGGACCATAACTTTATTTTTTATATTACACCTACCTTAGTTTATTACATATTTACGTAGCCCTCGCCGAGGCGCTTCTAACGACACCACTCACGTGCGGATAGCTCGAAAAAATGTTGAAATGAAAAACTAGTTTTTGGACCATAACTTTAATTTTTATATTACACCTACCTTAGTTTATTACATATTTACGTAGCCCTCGCCGAGGCGCTTCTAACGACACCACTCACGTGCGGATAGCTCGAAAAAATGTTGAAATGAAAAACTAGTTTTTGGACCATAACTTTAATTTTTATATTACACCTACCTTAGTTTATTACATATTTACGTAGCCCTCGCCGAGGCGCTTCTAACGACACCACTCACGTGCGGATAGCTCGAAAAAATGTTGAAATGAAAAACTAGTTTTTGGACCATAACTTTAATTTTTATATTACACCTACCTTAGTTTATTACATATTTACGTAGCCCTCGCCGAGGCGCTTCTAACGACACCACTCACGTGCGGATAGCTCGAAAAAATGTTGAAATGAAAAACTAGTTTTTGGACCATAACTTTAATTTTTATATTACACCTACCTTAGTTTATTACATATTTACGTAGCCCTCGCCGAGGCGCTTCTAACGACACCACTCACGTGCGGATAGCTCGAAAAAATGTTGAAATGAAAAACTAGTTTTTGGACCATAACTTTATTTTTTATATTACACCTACCTTAGTTTATTACATATTTACGTAGCCCTCGCCGAGGCGCTTCTAACGACACCACTCACGTGCGGATAGCTCGAAAAAATGTTGAAATGAAAAACTAGTTTTTGGACCATAACTTTAATTTTTATATTACACCTACCTTAGTTTATTACATATTTACGTAGCCCTCGCCGAGGCGCTTCTAACGACACCACTCACGTGCGGATAGCTCGAAAAAATGTTGAAATGAAAAACTAGTTTTTGGACCATAACTTTAATTTTTATATTACACCTACCTTAGTTTATTACATATTTACGTAGCCCTCGCCGAGGCGCTTCTAACGACACCACTCACGTGCGGATAGCTCGAAAAAATGTTGAAATGAAAAACTAGTTTTTGGACCATAACTTTAATTTTTATATTACACCTACCTTAGTTTATTACATATTTACGTAGCCCTCGCCGAGGCGCTTCTAACGACACCACTCACGTGCGGATAGCTCGAAAAAATGTTGAAATGAAAAACTAGTTTTTGGACCATAACTTTAATTTTTATATTACACCTACCTTAGTTTATTACATATTTACGTAGCCCTCGCCGAGGCGCTTCTAACGACACCACTCACGTGCGGATAGCTCGAAAAAATGTTGAAATGAAAAACTAGTTTTTGGACCATAACTTTAATTTTTATATTACACCTACCTTAGTTTATTACATATTTACGTAGCCCTCGCCGAGGCGCTTCTAACGACACCACTCACGTGCGGATAGCTCGAAAAAATGTTGAAATGAAAAACTAGTTTTTGGACCATAACTTTAATTTTTATATTACACCTACCTTAGTTTATTACATATTTACGTAGCCCTCGCCGAGGCGCTTCTAACGACACCACTCACGTGCGGATAGCTCGAAAAAATGTTGAAATGAAAAACTAGTTTTTGGACCATAACTTTAATTTTTATATTACACCTACCTTAGTTTATTACATATTTACGTAGCCCTCGCCGAGGCGCTTCTAACGACACCACTCACGTGCGGATAGCTCGAAAAAATGTTGAAATGAAAAACTAGTTTTTGGACCATAACTTTAATTTTTATATTACACCTACCTTAGTTTATTACATATTTACGTAGCCCTCGCCGAGGCGCTTCTAACGACACCACTCACGTGCGGATAGCTCGAAAAAATGTTGAAATGAAAAACTAGTTTTTGGACCATAACTTTAATTTTTATATTACACCTACCTTAGTTTATTACATATTTACGTAGCCCTCGCCGAGGCGCTTCTAACGACACCACTCACGTGCGGATAGCTCGAAAAAATGTTGAAATGAAAAACTAGTTTTTGGACCATAACTTTAATTTTTATATTACACCTACCTTAGTTTATTACATATTTACGTAGCCCTCGCCGAGGCGCTTCTAACGACACCACTCACGTGCGGATAGCTCGAAAAAATGTTGAAATGAAAAACTAGTTTTTGGACCATAACTTTAATTTTTATATTACACCTACCTTAGTTTATTACATATTTACGTAGCCCTCGCCGAGGCGCTTCTAACGACACCACTCACGTGCGGATAGCTCGAAAAAATGTTGAAATGAAAAACTAGTTTTTGGACCATAACTTTAATTTTTATATTACACCTACCTTAGTTTATTACATATTTACGTAGCCCTCGCCGAGGCGCTTCTAACGACACCACTCACGTGCGGATAGCTCGAAAAAATGTTGAAATGAAAAACTAGTTTTTGGACCATAACTTTAATTTTTATATTACACCTACCTTAGTTTATTACATATTTACGTAGCCCTCGCCGAGGCGCTTCTAACGACACCACTCACGTGCGGATAGCTCGAAAAAATGTTGAAATGAAAAACTAGTTTTTGGACCATAACTTTAATTTTTATATTACACCTACCTTAGTTTATTACATATTTACGTAGCCCTCGCCGAGGCGCTTCTAACGACACCACTCACGTGCGGATAGCTCGAAAAAATGTTGAAATGAAAAACTAGTTTTCGGACCATAACTTTAATTTTTATATTACACCTACCTTAGTTTATTACATATTTACGTAGCCCTCGCCGAGGCGCTTCTAACGACACCACTCACGTGCGGATAGCTCGAAAAAATGTTGAAATGAAAAACTAGTTTTTGGACCATAACTTTATTTTTTATATTACACCTACCTTAGTTTATTACATATTTACGTAGCCCTCGCCGAGGCGCTTCTAACGACACCACTCACGTGCGGATAGCTCGAAAAAATGTTGAAATGAAAAACTAGTTTTTGGACCATAACTTTAATTTTTATATTACACCTACCTTAGTTTATTACATATTTACGTAGCCCTCGCCGAGGCGCTTCTAACGACACCACTCACGTGCGGATAGCTCGAAAAAATGTTGAAATGAAAAACTAGTTTTTGGACCATAACTTTAATTTTTATATTACACCTACCTTAGTTTATTACATATTTACGTAGCCCTCGCCGAGGCGCTTCTAACGACACCACTCACGTGCGGATAGCTCGAAAAAATGTTGAAATGAAAAACTAGTTTTTGGACCATAACTTTAATTTTTATATTACACCTACCTTAGTTTATTACATATTTACGTAGCCCTCGCCGAGGCGCTTCTAACGACACCACTCACGTGCGGATAGCTCGAAAAAATGTTGAAATGAAAAACTAGTTTTTGGACCATAACTTTAATTTTTATATTACACCTACCTTAGTTTATTACATATTTACGTAGCCCTCGCCGAGGCGCTTCTAACGACACCACTCACGTGCGGATAGCTCGAAAAAATGTTGAAATGAAAAACTAGTTTTTGGACCATAACTTTAATTTTTATATTACACCTACCTTAGTTTATTACATATTTACGTAGCCCTCGCCGAGGCGCTTCTAACGACACCACTCACGTGCGGATAGCTCGAAAAAATGTTGAAATGAAAAACTAGTTTTTGGACCATAACTTTAATTTTTATATTACACCTACCTTAGTTTATTACATATTTACGTAGCGCTCGCCGAGGCGCTTCTAACGACACCACTCACGTGCGGATAGCTCGAAAAAATGTTGAAATGAAAAACTAGTTTTTGGACCATAACTTTAATTTTTATATTACACCTACCTTAGTTTATTACATATTTACGTAGCCCTCGCCGAGGCGCTTCTAACGACACCACTCACGTGCGGATAGCTCGAAAAAATGTTGAAATGAAAAACTAGTTTTTGGACCATAACTTTAATTTTTATATTACACCTACCTTAGTTTATTACATATTTACGTAGCCCTCGCCGAGGCGCTTCTAACGACACCACTCACGTGCGGATAGCTCGAAAAAATGTTGAAATGAAAAACTAGTTTTTGGACCATAACTTTAATTTTTATATTACACCTACCTTAGTTTATTACATATTTACGTAGCCCTCGCCGAGGCGCTTCTAACGACACCACTCACGTGCGGATAGCTCGAAAAAATGTTGAAATGAAAAACTAGTTTTTGGACCATAACTTTAATTTTTATATTACACCTACCTTAGTTTATTACATATTTACGTAGCCCTCGCCGAGGCGCTTCTAACGACACCACTCACGTGCGGATAGCTCGAAAAAATGTTGAAATGAAAAACTAGTTTTTGGACCATAACTTTAATTTTTATATTACACCTACCTTAGTTTATTACATATTTACGTAGCCCTCGCCGAGGCGCTTCTAACGACACCACTCACGTGCGGATAGCTCGAAAAAATGTTGAAATGAAAAACTAGTTTTTGGACCATAACTTTAATTTTTATATTACACCTACCTTAGTTTATTACATATTTACGTAGCCCTCGCCGAGGCGCTTCTAACGACACCACTCACGTGCGGATAGCTCGAAAAAATGTTGAAATGAAAAACTAGTTTTTGGACCATAACTTTAATTTTTATATTACACCTACCTTAGTTTATTACATATTTACGTAGCCCTCGCCGAGGCGCTTCTAACGACACCACTCACGTGCGGATAGCTCGAAAAAATGTTGAAATGAAAAACTAGTTTTTGGACCATAACTTTAATTTTTATATTACACCTACCTTAGTTTATTACATATTTACGTAGCCCTCGCCGAGGCGCTTCTAACGACACCACTCACGTGCGGATAGCTCGAAAAAATGTTGAAATGAAAAACTAGTTTTTGGACCATAACTTTAATTTTTATATTACACCTACCTTAGTTTATTACATATTTACGTAGCCCTCGCCGAGGCGCTTCTAACGACACCACTCACGTGCGGATAGCTCGAAAAAATGTTGAAATGAAAAACTAGTTTTTGGACCATAACTTTAATTTTTATATTACACCTACCTTAGTTTATTACATATTTACGTAGCCCTCGCCGAGGCGCTTCTAACGACACCACTCACGTGCGGATAGCTCGAAAAAATGTTGAAATGAAAAACTAGTTTTTGGACCATAACTTTAATTTTTATATTACACCTACCTTAGTTTATTACATATTTACGTAGCCCTCGCCGAGGCGCTTCTAACGACACCACTCACGTGCGGATAGCTCGAAAAAATGTTGAAATGAAAAACTAGTTTTTGGACCATAACTTTAATTTTTATATTACACCTACCTTAGTTTATTACATATTTACGTAGCCCTCGCCGAGGCGCTTCTAACGACACCACTCACGTGCGGATAGCTCGAAAAAATGTTGAAATGAAAAACTAGTTTTTGGACCATAACTTTAATTTTTATATTACACCTACCTTAGTTTATTACATATTTACGTAGCCCTCGCCGAGGCGCTTCTAACGACACCACTCACGTGCGGATAGCTCGAAAAAATGTTGAAATGAAAAACTAGTTTTTGGACCATAACTTTAATTTTTATATTACACCTACCTTAGTTTATTACATATTTACGTAGCCCTCGCCGAGGCGCTTCTAACGACACCACTCACGTGCGGATAGCTCGAAAAAATGTTGAAATGAAAAACTAGTTTTTGGACCATAACTTTAATTTTTATATTACACCTACCTTAGTTTATTACATATTTACGTAGCCCTCGCCGAGGCGCTTCTAACGACACCACTCACGTGCGGATAGCTCGAAAAAATGTTGAAATGAAAAACTAGTTTTTGGACCATAACTTTAATTTTTATATTACACCTACCTTAGTTTATTACATATTTACGTAGCCCTCGCCGAGGCGCTTCTAACGACACCACTCACGTGCGGATAGCTCGAAAAAATGTTGAAATGAAAAACTAGTTTTTCGGACCATAACTTTAATTTTTATATTACACCTACCTTAGTTTATTACATATTTACGTAGCCCTCGCCGAGGCGCTTCTAACGACACCACTCACGTGCGGATAGCTCGAAAAAATGTTGAAATGAAAAACTAGTTTTTGGACCATAACTTTAATTTTTATATTACACCTACCTTAGTTTATTACATATTTACGTAGCCCTCGCCGAGGCGCTTCTAACGACACCACTCACGTGCGGATAGCTCGAAAAAATGTTGAAATGAAAAACTAGTTTTTGGACCATAACTTTAATTTTTATATTACACCTACCTTAGTTTATTACATATTTACGTAGCCCTCGCCGAGGCGCTTCTAACGACACCACTCACGTGCGGATAGCTCGAAAAAATGTTGAAATGAAAAACTAGTTTTTGGACCATAACTTTAATTTTTATATTACACCTACCTTAGTTTATTACATATTTACGTAGCCCTCGCCGAGGCGCTTCTAACGACACCACTCACGTGCGGATAGCTCGAAAAAATGTTGAAATGAAAAACTAGTTTTTGGACCATAACTTTATTTTTTATATTACACCTACCTTAGTTTATTACATATTTACGTAGCCCTCGCCGAGGCGCTTCTAACGACACCACTCACGTGCGGATAGCTCGAAAAAATGTTGAAATGAAAAACTAGTTTTTGGACCATAACTTTAATTTTTATATTACACCTACCTTAGTTTATTACATATTTACGTAGCCCTCGCCGAGGCGCTTCTAACGACACCACTCACGTGCGGATAGCTCGAAAAAATGTTGAAATGAAAAACTAGTTTTTGGACCATAACTTTAATTTTTATATTACACCTACCTTAGTTTATTACATATTTACGTAGCCCTCGCCGAGGCGCTTCTAACGACACCACTCACGTGCGGATAGCTCGAAAAAATGTTGAAATGAAAAACTAGTTTTTGGACCATAACTTTAATTTTTATATTACACCTACCTTAGTTTATTACATATTTACGTAGCCCTCGCCGAGGCGCTTCTAACGACACCACTCACGTGCGGATAGCTCGAAAAAATGTTGAAATGAAAAACTAGTTTTTGGACCATAACTTTAATTTTTATATTACACCTACCTTAGTTTATTACATATTTACGTAGCCCTCGCCGAGGCGCTTCTAACGACACCACTCACGTGCGGATAGCTCGAAAAAATGTTGAAATGAAAAACTAGTTTTTGGACCATAACTTTAATTTTTATATTACACCTACCTTAGTTTATTACATATTTACGTAGCCCTCGCCGAGGCGCTTCTAACGACACCACTCACGTGCGGATAGCTCGAAAAAATGTTGAAATGAAAAACTAGTTTTTGGACCATAACTTTAATTTTTATATTACACCTACCTTAGTTTATTACATATTTACGTAGCCCTCGCCGAGGCGCTTCTAACGACACCACTCACGTGCGGATAGCTCGAAAAAATGTTGAAATGAAAAACTAGTTTTTGGACCATAACTTTAATTTTTATATTACACCTACCTTAGTTTATTACATATTTACGTAGCCCTCGCCGAGGCGCTTCTAACGACACCACTCACGTGCGGATAGCTCGAAAAAATGTTGAAATGAAAATCTAGTTTTTGGACCATAACTTTAATTTTTATATTACACCTACCTTAGTTTATTACATATTTACGTAGCCCTCGCCGAGGCGCTTCTAACGACACCACTCACGTGCGGATAGCTCGAAAAAATGTTGAAATGAAAAACTAGTTTTTGGACCATAACTTTAATTTTTATATTACACCTACCTTAGTTTATTACATATTTACGTAGCCCTCGCCGAGGCGCTTCTAACGACACCACTCACGTGCGGATAGCTCGAAAAAATGTTGAAATGAAAAACTAGTTTTTGGACCATAACTTTAATTTTTATATTACACCTACCTTAGTTTATTACATATTTACGTAGCCCTCGCCGAGGCGCTTCTAACGACACCACTCACGTGCGGATAGCTCGAAAAAATGTTGAAATGAAAAACTAGTTTTTGGACCATAACTTTATTTTTTATATTACACCTACCTTAGTTTATTACATATTTACGTAGCCCTCGCCGAGGCGCTTCTAACGACACCACTCACGTGCGGATAGCTCGAAAAAATGTTGAAATGAAAAACTAGTTTTTGGACCATAACTTTAATTTTTATATTACACCTACCTTAGTTTATTACATATTTACGTAGCCCTCGCCGAGGCGCTTCTAACGACACCACTCACGTGCGGATAGCTCGAAAAAATGTTGAAATGAAAAACTAGTTTTTGGACCATAACTTTAATTTTTATATTACACCTACCTTAGTTTATTACATATTTACGTAGCCCTCGCCGAGGCGCTTCTAACGACACCACTCACGTGCGGATAGCTCGAAAAAATGTTGAAATGAAAAACTAGTTTTTGGACCATAACTTTAATTTTTATATTACACCTACCTTAGTTTATTACATATTTACGTAGCCCTCGCCGAGGCGCTTCTAACGACACCACTCACGTGCGGATAGCTCGAAAAAATGTTGAAATGAAAAACTAGTTTTTGGACCATAACTTTAATTTTTATATTACACCTACCTTAGTTTATTACATATTTACGTAGCCCTCGCCGAGGCGCTTCTAACGACACCACTCACGTGCGGATAGCTCGAAAAAATGTTGAAATGAAAAACTAGTTTTTGGACCATAACTTTAATTTTTATATTACACCTACCTTAGTTTATTACATATTTACGTAGCCCTCGCCGAGGCGCTTCTAACGACACCACTCACGTGCGGATAGCTCGAAAAAATGTTGAAATGAAAAACTAGTTTTTGGACCATAACTTTAATTTTTATATTACACCTACCTTAGTTTATTACATATTTACGTAGCGCTCGCCGAGGCGCTTCTAACGACACCACTCACGTGCGGATAGCTCGAAAAAATGTTGAAATGAAAAACTAGTTTTTGGACCATAACTTTAATTTTTATATTACACCTACCTTAGTTTATTACATATTTACGTAGCCCTCGCCGAGGCGCTTCTAACGACACCACTCACGTGCGGATAGCTCGAAAAAATGTTGAAATGAAAAACTAGTTTTTGGACCATAACTTTAATTTTTATATTACACCTACCTTAGTTTATTACATATTTACGTAGCCCTCGCCGAGGCGCTTCTAACGACACCACTCACGTGCGGATAGCTCGAAAAAATGTTGAAATGAAAAACTAGTTTTTGGACCATAACTTTAATTTTTATATTACACCTACCTTAGTTTATTACATATTTACGTAGCCCTCGCCGAGGCGCTTCTAACGACACCACTCACGTGCGGATAGCTCGAAAAAATGTTGAAATGAAAAACTAGTTTTTGGACCATAACTTTAATTTTTATATTACACCTACCTTAGTTTATTACATATTTACGTAGCCCTCGCCGAGGCGCTTCTAACGACACCACTCACGTGCGGATAGCTCGAAAAAATGTTGAAATGAAAAACTAGTTTTTGGACCATAACTTTAATTTTTATATTACACCTACCTTAGTTTATTACATATTTACGTAGCCCTCGCCGAGGCGCTTCTAACGACACCACTCACGTGCGGATAGCTCGAAAAAATGTTGAAATGAAAAACTAGTTTTTGGACCATAACTTTATTTTTTATATTACACCTACCTTAGTTTATTACATATTTACGTAGCCCTCGCCGAGGCGCTTCTAACGACACCACTCACGTGCGGATAGCTCGAAAAAATGTTGAAATGATAAACTAGTTTTTGGACCATAACTTTAATTTTTATATTACACCTACCTTAGTTTATTACATATTTACGTAGCCCTCGCCGAGGCGCTTCTAACGACACCACTCACGTGCGGATAGCTCGAAAAAATGTTGAAATGAAAAACTAGTTTTTGGACCATAACTTTAATTTTTATATTACACCTACCTTAGTTTATTACATATTTACGTAGCCCTCGCCGAGGCGCTTCTAACGACACCACTCACGTGCGGATAGCTCGAAAAAATGTTGAAATGAAAAACTAGTTTTTGGACCATAACTTTAATTTTTATATTACACCTACCTTAGTTTATTACATATTTACGTAGCCCTCGCCGAGGCGCTTCTAACGACACCACTCACGTGCGGATAGCTCGAAAAAATGTTGAAATGAAAAACTAGTTTTTGGACCATAACTTTAATTTTTATATTACACCTACCTTAGTTTATTACATATTTACGTAGCCCTCGCCGAGGCGCTTCTAACGACACCACTCACGTGCGGATAGCTCGAAAAAATGTTGAAATGAAAAACTAGTTTTTGGACCATAACTTTATTTTTTATATTACACCTACCTTAGTTTATTACATATTTACGTAGCCCTCGCCGAGGCGCTTCTAACGACACCACTCACGTGCGGATAGCTCGAAAAAATGTTGAAATGAAAAACTAGTTTTTGGACCATAACTTTAATTTTTATATTACACCTACCTTAGTTTATTACATATTTACGTAGCCCTCGCCGAGGCGCTTCTAACGACACCACTCACGTGCGGATAGCTCGAAAAAATGTTGAAATGAAAAACTAGTTTTTGGACCATAACTTTAATTTTTATATTACACCTACCTTAGTTTATTACATATTTACGTAGCCCTCGCCGAGGCGCTTCTAACGACACCACTCACGTGCGGATAGCTCGAAAAAATGTTGAAATGAAAAACTAGTTTTTGGACCATAACTTTAATTTTTATATTACACCTACCTTAGTTTATTACATATTTACGTAGCCCTCGCCGAGGCGCTTCTAACGACACCACTCACGTGCGGATAGCTCGAAAAAATGTTGAAATGAAAAACTAGTTTTTGGACCATAACTTTAATTTTTATATTACACCTACCTTAGTTTATTACATATTTACGTAGCCCTCGCCGAGGCGCTTCTAACGACACCACTCACGTGCGGATAGCTCGAAAAAATGTTGAAATGAAAAACTAGTTTTTGGACCATAACTTTAATTTTTATATTACACCTACCTTAGTTTATTACATATTTACGTAGCCCTCGCCGAGGCGCTTCTAACGACACCACTCACGTGCGGATAGCTCGAAAAAATGTTGAAATGAAAAACTAGTTTTTGGACCATAACTTTAATTTTTATATTACACCTACCTTAGTTTATTACATATTTACGTAGCCCTCGCCGAGGCGCTTCTAACGACACCACTCACGTGCGGATAGCTCGAAAAAATGTTGAAATGAAAAACTAGTTTTTGGACCATAACTTTAATTTTTATATTACACCTACCTTAGTTTATTACATATTTACGTAGCCCTCGCCGAGGCGCTTCTAACGACACCACTCACGTGCGGATAGCTCGAAAAAATGTTGAAATGAAAAACTAGTTTTTGGACCATAACTTTAATTTTTATATTACACCTACCTTAGTTTATTACATATTTACGTAGCCCTCGCCGAGGCGCTTCTAACGACACCACTCACGTGCGGATAGCTCGAAAAAATGTTGAAATGAAAAACTAGTTTTTGGACCATAACTTTAATTTTTATATTACACCTACCTTAGTTTATTACATATTTACGTAGCCCTCGCCGAGGCGCTTCTAACGACACCACTCACGTGCGGATAGCTCGAAAAAATGTTGAAATGAAAAACTAGTTTTTGGACCATAACTTTAATTTTTATATTACACCTACCTTAGTTTATTACATATTTACGTAGCCGTCGCCGAGGCGCTTCTAACGACACCACTCACGTGCGGATAGCTCGAAAAAATGTTGAAATGAAAAACTAGTTTTTGGACCATAACTTTAATTTTTATATTACACCTACCTTAGTTTATTACATATTTACGTAGCCCTCGCCGAGGCGCTTCTAACGACACCACTCACGTGCGGATAGCTCGAAAAAATGTTGAAATGAAAAACTAGTTTTTGGACCATAACTTTAATTTTTATATTACACCTACCTTAGTTTATTACATATTTACGTAGCCCTCGCCGAGGCGCTTCTAACGACACCACTCACGTGCGGATAGCTCGAAAAAATGTTGAAATGAAAAACTAGTTTTTGGACCATAACTTTAATTTTTATATTACACCTACCTTAGTTTATTACATATTTACGTAGCCCTCGCCGAGGCGCTTCTAACGACACCACTCACGTGCGGATAGCTCGAAAAAATGTTGAAATGAAAAACTAGTTTTTGGACCATAACTTTAATTTTTATATTACACCTACCTTAGTTTATTACATATTTACGTAGCCCTCGCCGAGGCGCTTCTAACGACACCACTCACGTGCGGATAGCTCGAAAAAATTTTGAAATGAAAAACTAGTTTTTGGACCATAACTTTAATTTTTATATTACACCTACCTTAGTTTATTACATATTTACGTAGCCCTCGCCGAGGCGCTTCTAACGACACCACTCACGTGCGGATAGCTCGAAAAAATGTTGAAATGAAAAACTAGTTTTTGGACCATAACTTTAATTTTTATATTACACCTACCTTAGTTTATTACATATTTACGTAGCCCTCGCCGAGGCGCTTCTAACGACACCACTCACGTGCGGATAGCTCGAAAAAATGTTGAAATGAAAAACTAGTTTTTGGACCATAACTTTAATTTTTATATTACACCTACCTTAGTTTATTACATATTTACGTAGCCCTCGCCGAGGCGCTTCTAACGACACCACTCACGTGCGGATAGCTCGAAAAAATGTTGAAATGAAAAACTAGTTTTTGGACCATAACTTTAATTTTTATATTACACCTACCTTAGTTTATTACATATTTACGTAGCCCTCGCCGAGGCGCTTCTAACGACACCACTCACGTGCGGATAGCTCGAAAAAATGTTGAAATGAAAAACTAGTTTTTGGACCATAACTTTAATTTTTATATTACACCTACCTTAGTTTATTACATATTTACGTAGCCCTCGCCGAGGCGCTTCTAACGACACCACTCACGTGCGGATAGCTCGAAAAAATGTTGAAATGAAAAACTAGTTTTTGGACCATAACTTTAATTTTTATATTACACCTACCTTAGTTTATTACATATTTACGTAGCCCTCGCCGAGGCGCTTCTAACGACACCACTCACGTGCGGATAGCTCGAAAAAATGTTGAAATGAAAATCTAGTTTTTGGACCATAACTTTAATTTTTATATTACACCTACCTTAGTTTATTACATATTTACGTAGCCCTCGCCGAGGCGCTTCTAACGACACCACTCACGTGCGGATAGCTCGAAAAAATGTTGAAATGAAAAACTAGTTTTTGGACCATAACTTTAATTTTTATATTACACCTACCTTAGTTTATTACATATTTACGTAGCCCTCGCCGAGGCGCTTCTAACGACACCACTCACGTGCGGATAGCTCGAAAAAATGTTGAAATGAAAAACTAGTTTTTGGACCATAACTTTAATTTTTATATTACACCTACCTTAGTTTATTACATATTTACGTAGCCCTCGCCGAGGCGCTTCTAACGACACCACTCACGTGCGGATAGCTCGAAAAAATGTTGAAATGAAAAACTAGTTTTTGGACCATAACTTTAATTTTTATATTACACCTACCTTAGTTTATTACATATTTACGTAGCCCTCGCCGAGGCGCTTCTAACGACACCACTCACGTGCGGATAGCTCGAAAAAATGTTGAAATGAAAAACTAGTTTTTGGACCATAACTTTAATTTTTATATTACACCTACCTTAGTTTATTACATATTTACGTAGCCCTCGCCGAGGCGCTTCTAACGACACCACTCACGTGCGGATAGCTCGAAAAAATGTTGAAATGAAAAACTAGTTTTTGGACCATAACTTTAATTTTTATATTACACCTACCTTAGTTTATTACATATTTACGTAGCCCTCGCCGAGGCGCTTCTAACGACACCACTCACGTGCGGATAGCTCGAAAAAATGTTGAAATGAAAAACTAGTTTTTGGACCATAACTTTAATTTTTATATTACACCTACCTTAGTTTATTACATATTTACGTAGCCCTCGCCGAGGCGCTTCTAACGACACCACTCACGTGCGGATAGCTCGAAAAAATGTTGAAATGAAAAACTAGTTTTTGGACCATAACTTTAATTTTTATATTACACCTACCTTAGTTTATTACATATTTACGTAGCCCTCGCCGAGGCGCTTCTAACGACACCACTCACGTGCGGATAGCTCGAAAAAATGTTGAAATGAAAAACTAGTTTTTGGACCATAACTTTAATTTTTATATTACACCTACCTTAGTTTATTACATATTTACGTAGCGCCTCGGCGAGGCGCTTCTAACGACACCACTCACGTGCGGATAGCTCGAAAAAATGTTGAAATGAAAAACTAGTTTTTGGACCATAACTTTAATTTTTATATTACACCTACCTTAGTTTATTACATATTTACGTAGCCCTCGCCGAGGCGCTTCTAACGACACCACTCACGTGCGGATAGCTCGAAAAAATGTTGAAATGAAAAACTAGTTTTTGGACCATAACTTTAATTTTTATATTACACCTACCTTAGTTTATTACATATTTACGTAGCCCTCGCCGAGGCGCTTCTAACGACACCACTCACGTGCGGATAGCTCGAAAAAATGTTGAAATGAAAAACTAGTTTTTGGACCATAACTTTAATTTTTATATTACACCTACCTTAGTTTATTACATATTTACGTAGCCCTCGCCGAGGCGCTTCTAACGACACCACTCACGTGCGGATAGCTCGAAAAAATGTTGAAATGAAAAACTAGTTTTTGGACCATAACTTTAATTTTTATATTACACCTACCTTAGTTTATTACATATTTACGTAGCCCTCGCCGAGGCGCTTCTAACGACACCACTCACGTGCGGATAGCTCGAAAAAATGTTGAAATGAAAAACTAGTTTTTGGACCATAACTTTAATTTTTATATTACACCTACCTTAGTTTATTACATATTTACGTAGCCCTCGCCGAGGCGCTTCTAACGACACCACTCACGTGCGGATAGCTCGAAAAAAATGTTGAAATGAAAAACTAGTTTTTGGACCATAACTTTAATTTTTATATTACACCTACCTTAGTTTATTACATATTTACGTAGCCCTCGCCGAGGCGCTTCTAACGACACCACTCACGTGCGGATAGCTCGAAAAAATGTTGAAATGAAAAACTAGTTTTTGGACCATAACTTTAATTTTTATATTACACCTACCTTAGTTTATTACATATTTACGTAGCCCTCGCCGAGGCGCTTCTAACGACACCACTCACGTGCGGATAGCTCGAAAAAATGTTGAAATGAAAAACTAGTTTTTGGACCATAACTTTAATTTTTATATTACACCTACCTTAGTTTATTACATATTTACGTAGCCCTCGCCGAGGCGCTTCTAACGACACCACTCACGTGCGGATAGCTCGAAAAAATGTTGAAATGAAAAACTAGTTTTTGGACCATAACTTTAATTTTTATATTACACCTACCTTAGTTTATTACATATTTACGTAGCCCTCGCCGAGGCGCTTCTAACGACACCACTCACGTGCGGATAGCTCGAAAAAATGTTGAAATGAAAAACTAGTTTTTGGACCATAACTTTAATTTTTATATTACACCTACCTTAGTTTATTACATATTTACGTAGCCCTCGCCGAGGCGCTTCTAACGACACCACTCACGTGCGGATAGCTCGAAAAAATGTTGAAATGAAAAACTAGTTTTTGGACCATAACTTTAATTTTTATATTACACCTACCTTAGTTTATTACATATTTACGTAGCCCTCGCCGAGGCGCTTCTAACGACACCACTCACGTGCGGATAGCTCGAAAAAATGTTGAAATGAAAAACTAGTTTTTGGACCATAACTTTAATTTTTATATTACACCTACCTTAGTTTATTACATATTTACGTAGCCCTCGCCGAGGCGCTTCTAACGACACCACTCACGTGCGGATAGCTCGAAAAAATGTTGAAATGAAAAACTAGTTTTTGGACCATAACTTTAATTTTTATATTACACCTACCTTAGTTTATTACATATTTACGTAGCCCTCGCCGAGGCGCTTCTAACGACACCACTCACGTGCGGATAGCTCGAAAAAATGTTGAAATGAAAAACTAGTTTTTGGACCATAACTTTAATTTTTATATTACACCTACCTTAGTTTATTACATATTTACGTAGCCCTCGCCGAGGCGCTTCTAACGACACCACTCACGTGCGGATAGCTCGAAAAAATGTTGAAATGAAAAACTAGTTTTTGGACCATAACTTTAATTTTTATATTACACCTACCTTAGTTTATTACATATTTACGTAGCCCTCGCCGAGGCGCTTCTAACGACACCACTCACGTGCGGATAGCTCGAAAAAATGTTGAAATGAAAAACTAGTTTTTGGACCATAACTTTAATTTTTATATTACACCTACCTTAGTTTATTACATATTTACGTAGCCCTCGCCGAGGCGCTTCTAACGACACCACTCACGTGCGGATAGCTCGAAAAAATGTTGAAATGAAAAACTAGTTTTTGGACCATAACTTTAATTTTTATATTACACCTACCTTAGTTTATTACATATTTACGTAGCCCTCGCCGAGGCGCTTCTAACGACACCACTCACGTGCGGATAGCTCGAAAAAATGTTGAAATGAAAAACTAGTTTTTGGACCATAACTTTAATTTTTATATTACACCTACCTTAGTTTATTACATATTTACGTAGCCCTCGCCGAGGCGCTTCTAACGACACCACTCACGTGCGGATAGCTCGAAAAAATGTTGAAATGAAAAACTAGTTTTTGGACCATAACTTTAATTTTTATATTACACCTACCTTAGTTTATTACATATTTACGTAGCCCTCGCCGAGGCGCTTCTAACGACACCACTCACCTGCGGATAGCTCGAAAAAATGTTGAAATGAAAAACTAGTTTTTGGACCATAACTTTAATTTTTATATTACACCTACCTTAGTTTATTACATATTTACGTAGCCCTCGCCGAGGCGCTTCTAACGACACCACTCACGTGCGGATAGCTCGAAAAAATGTTGAAATGAAAAACTAGTTTTTGGACCATAACTTTAATTTTTATATTACACCTACCTTAGTTTATTACATATTTACGTAGCCCTCGCCGAGGCGCTTCTAACGACACCACTCACGTGCGGATAGCTCGAAAAAATGTTGAAATGAAAAACTAGTTTTTGGACCATAACTTTAATTTTTATATTACACCTACCTTAGTTTATTACATATTTACGTAGCCCTCGCCGAGGCGCTTCTAACGACACCACTCACGTGCGGATAGCTCGAAAAAATGTTGAAATGAAAAACTAGTTTTCGGACCATAACTTTAATTTTTATATTACACCTACCTTAGTTTATTACATATTTACGTAGCCCTCGCCGAGGCGCTTCTAACGACACCACTCACGTGCGGATAGCTCGAAAAAATGTTGAAATGAAAAACTAGTTTTTGGACCATAACTTTAATTTTTATATTACACCTACCTTAGTTTATTACATATTTACGTAGCCCTCGCCGAGGCGCTTCTAACGACACCACTCACGTGCGGATAGCTCGAAAAAATGTTGAAATGAAAAACTAGTTTTTGGACCATAACTTTAATTTTTATATTACACCTACCTTAGTTTATTACATATTTACGTAGCCCTCGCCGAGGCGCTTCTAACGACACCACTCACGTGCGGATAGCTCGAAAAAATGTTGAAATGAAAAACTAGTTTTCGGACCATAACTTTAATTTTTATATTACACCTACCTTAGTTTATTACATATTTACGTAGCCCTCGCCGAGGCGCTTCTAACGACACCACTCACGTGCGGATAGCTCGAAAAAATGTTGAAATGAAAAACTAGTTTTTGGACCATAACTTTAATTTTTATATTACACCTACCTTAGTTTATTACATATTTACGTAGCCCTCGCCGAGGCGCTTCTAACGACACCACTCACGTGCGGATAGCTCGAAAAAATGTTGAAATGAAAAACTAGTTTTTGGACCATAACTTTAATTTTTATATTACACCTACCTTAGTTTATTACATATTTACGTAGCCCTCGCCGAGGCGCTTCTAACGACACCACTCACGTGCGGATAGCTCGAAAAAATGTTGAAATGAAAAACTAGTTTTTGGACCATAACTTTAATTTTTATATTACACCTACCTTAGTTTATTACATATTTACGTAGCCCTCGCCGAGGCGCTTCTAACGACACCACTCACGTGCGGATAGCTCGAAAAAATGTTGAAATGAAAAACTAGTTTTTGGACCATAACTTTAATTTTTATATTACACCTACCTTAGTTTATTACATATTTACGTAGCCCTCGCCGAGGCGCTTCTAACGACACCACTCACGTGCGGATAGCTCGAAAAAATGTTGAAATGAAAAACTAGTTTTTGGACCATAACTTTAATTTTTATATTACACCTACCTTAGTTTATTACATATTTACGTAGCCCTCGCCGAGGCGCTTCTAACGACACCACTCACGTGCGGATAGCTCGAAAAAATGTTGAAATGAAAAACTAGTTTTTGGACCATAACTTTAATTTTTATATTACACCTACCTTAGTTTATTACATATTTACGTAGCCCTCGCCGAGGCGCTTCTAACGACACCACTCACGTGCGGATAGCTCGAAAAAATGTTGAAATGAAAAACTAGTTTTTGGACCATAACTTTAATTTTTATATTACACCTACCTTAGTTTATTACATATTTACGTAGCCCTCGCCGAGGCGCTTCTAACGACACCACTCACGTGCGGATAGCTCGAAAAAATGTTGAAATGAAAAACTAGTTTTTGGACCATAACTTTAATTTTTATATTACACCTACCTTAGTTTATTACATATTTACGTAGCCCTCGCCGAGGCGCTTCTAACGACACCACTCACGTGCGGATAGCTCGAAAAAATGTTGAAATGAAAAACTAGTTTTTGGACCATAACTTTAATTTTTATATTACACCTACCTTAGTTTATTACATATTTACGTAGCCCTCGCCGAGGCGCTTCTAACGACACCACTCACGTGCGGATAGCTCGAAAAAATGTTGAAATGAAAAACTAGTTTTTGGACCATAACTTTAATTTTTATATTACACCTACCTTAGTTTATTACATATTTACGTAGCCCTCGCCGAGGCGCTTCTAACGACACCACTCACGTGCGGATAGCTCGAAAAAATGTTGAAATGAAAAACTAGTTTTTGGACCATAACTTTAATTTTTATATTACACCTACCTTAGTTTATTACATATTTACGTAGCCCTCGCCGAGGCGCTTCTAACGACACCACTCACGTGCGGATAGCTCGAAAAAATGTTGAAATGAAAAACTAGTTTTCGGACCATAACTTTAATTTTTATATTACACCTACCTTAGTTTATTACATATTTACGTAGCCCTCGCCGAGGCGCTTCTAACGACACCACTCACGTGCGGATAGCTCGAAAAAATGTTGAAATGAAAAACTAGTTTTTGGACCATAACTTTAATTTTTATATTACACCTACCTTAGTTTATTACATATTTACGTAGCCCTCGCCGAGGCGCTTCTAACGACACCACTCACGTGCGGATAGCTCGAAAAAATGTTGAAATGAAAAACTAGTTTTTGGACCATAACTTTAATTTTTATATTACACCTACCTTAGTTTATTACATATTTACGTAGCCCTCGCCGAGGCGCTTCTAACGACACCACTCACGTGCGGATAGCTCGAAAAAATGTTGAAATGAAAAACTAGTTTTCGGACCATAACTTTAATTTTTATATTACACCTACCTTAGTTTATTACATATTTACGTAGCCCTCGCCGAGGCGCTTCTAACGACACCACTCACGTGCGGATAGCTCGAAAAAATGTTGAAATGAAAAACTAGTTTTTGGACCATAACTTTAATTTTTATATTACACCTACCTTAGTTTATTACATATTTACGTAGCCCTCGCCGAGGCGCTTCTAACGACACCACTCACGTGCGGATAGCTCGAAAAAATGTTGAAATGAAAAACTAGTTTTTGGACCATAACGTTAATTTTTATATTACACCTACCTTAGTTTATTACATATTTACGTAGCCCTCGCCGAGGCGCTTCTAACGACACCACTCACGTGCGGATAGCTCGAAAAAATGTTGAAATGAAAAACTAGTTTTTGGACCATAACTTTAATTTTTATATTACACCTACCTTAGTTTATTACATATTTACGTAGCCCTCGCCGAGGCGCTTCTAACGACACCACTCACGTGCGGATAGCTCGAAAAAATGTTGAAATGAAAAACTAGTTTTTGGACCATAACTTTAATTTTTATATTACACCTACCTTAGTTTATTACATATTTACGTAGCCCTCGCCGAGGCGCTTCTAACGACACCACTCACGTGCGGATAGCTCGAAAAAATGTTGAAATGAAAAACTAGTTTTTGGACCATATCTTTATTTTTTATATTACACCTACCTTAGTTGATTACATATTTACGTAGCCCTCGCCGAGGCGCTTCTAACGACACCACTCACGTGCGGATAGCTCGAAAAAATGTTGAAATGAAAAACTAGTTTTTGGACCATAACTTTATTTTTTATATTACACCTACCTTAGTTTATTACATATTTACGTAGCCCTCGCCGAGGCGCTTCTAACGACACCACTCACGTGCGGATAGCTCGAAAAAATGTTGAAATGAAAAACTAGTTTTTGGACCATAACTTTAATTTTTATATTACACCTACCTTAGTTTATTACATATTTACGTAGCCCTCGCCGAGGCGCTTCTAACGACACCACTCACGTGCGGATAGCTCGAAAAAATGTTGAAATGAAAAACTAGTTTTTGGACCATAACTTTAATTTTTATATTACACCTACCTTAGTTTATTACATATTTACGTAGCCCTCGCCGAGGCGCTTCTAACGACACCACTCACGTGCGGATAGCTCGAAAAAATGTTGAAATGAAAAACTAGTTTTTGGACCATAACTTTAATTTTTATATTACACCTACCTTAGTTTATTACATATTTACGTAGCCCTCGCCGAGGCGCTTCTAACGACACCACTCACGTGCGGATAGCTCGAAAAAATGTTGAAATGAAAAACTAGTTTTTGGACCATAACTTTAATTTTTATATTACACCTACCTTAGTTTATTACATATTTACGTAGCCCTCGCCGAGGCGCTTCTAACGACACCACTCACGTGCGGATAGCTCGAAAAAATGTTGAAATGAAAAACTAGTTTTTGGACCATAACTTTAATTTTTATATTACACCTACCTTAGTTTATTACATATTTACGTAGCCCTCGCCGAGGCGCTTCTAACGACACCACTCACGTGCGGATAGCTCGAAAAAATGTTGAAATGAAAAACTAGTTTTTGGACCATAACTTTAATTTTTATATTACACCTACCTTAGTTTATTACATATTTACGTAGCCCTCGCCGAGGCGCTTCTAACGACACCACTCACGTGCGGATAGCTCGAAAAAATGTTGAAATGAAAAACTAGTTTTTGGACCATAACTTTAATTTTTATATTACACCTACCTTAGTTTATTACATATTTACGTAGCCCTCGCCGAGGCGCTTCTAACGACACCACTCACGTGCGGATAGCTCGAAAAAATGTTGAAATGAAAAACTAGTTTTTGGACCATAACTTTAATTTTTATATTACACCTACCTTAGTTTATTACATATTTACGTAGCCCTCGCCGAGGCGCTTCTAACGACACCACTCACGTGCGGATAGCTCGAAAAAATGTTGAAATGAAAAACTAGTTTTTGGACCATAACTTTAATTTTTATATTACACCTACCTTAGTTTATTACATATTTACGTAGCCCTCGCCGAGGCGCTTCTAACGACACCACTCACGTGCGGATAGCTCGAAAAAATGTTGAAATGAAAAACTAGTTTTTGGACCATAACTTTAATTTTTATATTACACCTACCTTAGTTTATTACATATTTACGTAGCCCTCGCCGAGGCGCTTCTAACGACACCACTCACGTGCGGATAGCTCGAAAAAATGTTGAAATGAAAAACTAGTTTTTGGACCATAACTTTAATTTTTATATTACACCTACCTTAGTTTATTACATATTTACGTAGCCCTCGCCGAGGCGCTTCTAACGACACCACTCACGTGCGGATAGCTCGAAAAAATGTTGAAATGAAAAACTAGTTTTTGGACCATAACTTTAATTTTTATATTACACCTACCTTAGTTTATTACATATTTACGTAGCCCTCGCCGAGGCGCTTCTAACGACACCACTCACGTGCGGATAGCTCGAAAAAATGTTGAAATGAAAAACTAGTTTTTGGACCATAACTTTAATTTTTATATTACACCTACCTTAGTTTATTACATATTTACGTAGCCCTCGCCGAGGCGCTTCTAACGACACCACTCACGTGCGGATAGCTCGAAAAAATGTTGAAATGAAAAACTAGTTTTTGGACCATAACTTTAATTTTTATATTACACCTACCTTAGTTTATTACATATTTACGTAGCCCTCGCCGAGGCGCTTCTAACGACACCACTCACGTGCGGATAGCTCGAAAAAATTTTGAAATGAAAAACTAGTTTTTGGACCATAACTTTAATTTTTATATTACACCTACCTTAGTTTATTACATATTTACGTAGCCCTCGCCGAGGCGCTTCTAACGACACCACTCACGTGCGGATAGCTCGAAAAAATGTTGAAATGAAAAACTAGTTTTTGGACCATAACTTTAATTTTTATATTACACCTACCTTAGTTTATTACATATTTACGTAGCCCTCGCCGAGGCGCTTCTAACGACACCACTCACGTGCGGATAGCTCGAAAAAATGTTGAAATGAAAAACTAGTTTTTGGACCATAACTTTAATTTTTATATTACACCTACCTTAGTTTATTACATATTTACGTAGCCCTCGCCGAGGCGCTTCTAACGACACCACTCACGTGCGGATAGCTCGAAAAAATGTTGAAATGAAAAACTAGTTTTTGGACCATAACTTTAATTTTTATATTACACCTACCTTAGTTTATTACATATTTACGTAGCCCTCGCCGAGGCGCTTCTAACGACACCACTCACGTGCGGATAGCTCGAAAAAATGTTGAAATGAAAAACTAGTTTTCGGACCATAACTTTAATTTTTATATTACACCTACCTTAGTTTATTACATATTTACGTAGCCCTCGCCGAGGCGCTTCTAACGACACCACTCACGTGCGGATAGCTCGAAAAAATGTTGAAATGAAAAACTAGTTTTTGGACCATAACTTTAATTTTTATATTACACCTACCTTAGTTTATTACATATTTACGTAGCCCTCGCCGAGGCGCTTCTAACGACACCACTCACGTGCGGATAGCTCGAAAAAATGTTGAAATGAAAAACTAGTTTTTGGACCATAACTTTAATTTTTATATTACACCTACCTTAGTTTATTACATATTTACGTAGCCCTCGCCGAGGCGCTTCTAACGACACCACTCACGTGCGGATAGCTCGAAAAAATGTTGAAATGAAAAACTAGTTTTTGGACCATAACTTTAATTTTTATATTACACCTACCTTAGTTTATTACATATTTACGTAGCCCTCGCCGAGGCGCTTCTAACGACACCACTCACGTGCGGATAGCTCGAAAAAATGTTGAAATGAAAAACTAGTTTTTGGACCATAACTTTAATTTTTATATTACACCTACCTTAGTTTATTACATATTTACGTAGCCCTCGCCGAGGCGCTTCTAACGACACCACTCACGTGCGGATAGCTCGAAAAAATGTTGAAATGAAAAACTAGTTTTTGGACCATAACTTTAATTTTTATATTACACCTACCTTAGTTTATTACATATTTACGTAGCCCTCGCCGAGGCGCTTCTAACGACACCACTCACGTGCGGATAGCTCGAAAAAATGTTGAAATGAAAAACTAGTTTTTGGACCATAACTTTAATTTTTATATTACACCTACCTTAGTTTATTACATATTTACGTAGCCCTCGCCGAGGCGCTTCTAACGACACCACTCACGTGCGGATAGCTCGAAAAAATGTTGAAATGAAAAACTAGTTTTTGGACCATAACTTTAATTTTTATATTACACCTACCTTAGTTTATTACATATTTACGTAGCCCTCGCCGAGGCGCTTCTAACGACACCACTCACGTGCGGATAGCTCGAAAAAATGTTGAAATGAAAAACTAGTTTTTGGACCATAACTTTAATTTTTATATTACACCTACCTTAGTTTATTACATATTTACGTAGCCCTCGCCGAGGCGCTTCTAACGACACCACTCACGTGCGGATAGCTCGAAAAAATGTTGAAATGAAAAACTAGTTTTTGGACCATAACTTTAATTTTTATATTACACCTACCTTAGTTTATTACATATTTACGTAGCCCTCGCCGAGGCGCTTCTAACGACACCACTCACGTGCGGATAGCTCGAAAAAATGTTGAAATGAAAAACTAGTTTTTGGACCATAACTTTAATTTTTATATTACACCTACCTTAGTTTATTACATATTTACGTAGCCCTCGCCGAGGCGCTTCTAACGACACCACTCACGTGCGGATAGCTCGAAAAAATGTTGAAATGAAAAACTAGTTTTTGGACCATAACTTTAATTTTTATATTACACCTACCTTAGTTTATTACATATTTACGTAGCCCTCGCCGAGGCGCTTCTAACGACACCACTCACGTGCGGATAGCTCGAAAAAATGTTGAAATGAAAAACTAGTTTTTGGACCATAACTTTAATTTTTATATTACACCTACCTTAGTTTATTACATATTTACGTAGCCCTCGCCGAGGCGCTTCTAACGACACCACTCACGTGCGGATAGCTCGAAAAAATTTTGAAATGAAAAACTAGTTTTTGGACCATAACTTTAATTTTTATATTACACCTACCTTAGTTTATTACATATTTACGTAGCCCTCGCCGAGGCGCTTCTAACGACACCACTCACGTGCGGATAGCTCGAAAAAATGTTGAAATGAAAAACTAGTTTTTGGACCATAACTTTAATTTTTATATTACACCTACCTTAGTTTATTACATATTTACGTAGCCCTCGCCGAGGCGCTTCTAACGACACCACTCACGTGCGGATAGCTCGAAAAAATGTTGAAATGAAAAACTAGTTTTTGGACCATAACTTTAATTTTTATATTACACCTACCTTAGTTTATTACATATTTACGTAGCCCTCGCCGAGGCGCTTCTAACGACACCACTCACGTGCGGATAGCTCGAAAAAATGTTGAAATGAAAAACTAGTTTTTGGACCATAACTTTAATTTTTATATTACACCTACCTTAGTTTATTACATATTTACGTAGCCCTCGCCGAGGCGCTTCTAACGACACCACTCACGTGCGGATAGCTCGAAAAAATGTTGAAATGAAAAACTAGTTTTCGGACCATAACTTTAATTTTTATATTACACCTACCTTAGTTTATTACATATTTACGTAGCCCTCGCCGAGGCGCTTCTAACGACACCACTCACGTGCGGATAGCTCGAAAAAATGTTGAAATGAAAAACTAGTTTTTGGACCATAACTTTAATTTTTATATTACACCTACCTTAGTTTATTACATATTTACGTAGCCCTCGCCGAGGCGCTTCTAACGACACCACTCACGTGCGGATAGCTCGAAAAAATGTTGAAATGAAAAACTAGTTTTTGGACCATAACTTTAATTTTTATATTACACCTACCTTAGTTTATTACATATTTACGTAGCCCTCGCCGAGGCGCTTCTAACGACACCACTCACGTGCGGATAGCTCGAAAAAATGTTGAAATGAAAAACTAGTTTTTGGACCATAACTTTAATTTTTATATTACACCTACCTTAGTTTATTACATATTTACGTAGCCCTCGCCGAGGCGCTTCTAACGACACCACTCACGTGCGGATAGCTCGAAAAAATGTTGAAATGAAAAACTAGTTTTTGGACCATAACTTTAATTTTTATATTACACCTACCTTAGTTTATTACATATTTACGTAGCCCTCGCCGAGGCGCTTCTAACGACACCACTCACGTGAGGATAGCTCGAAAAAATGTTGAAATGAAAAACTAGTTTTTGGACCATAACTTTAATTTTTATATTACACCTACCTTAGTTTATTACATATTTACGTAGCCCTCGCCGAGGCGCTTCTAACGACACCACTCACGTGCGGATAGCTCGAAAAAATGTTGAAATGAAAAACTAGTTTTTGGACCATAACTTTAATTTTTATATTACACCTACCTTAGTTTATTACATATTTACGTAGCCCTCGCCGAGGCGCTTCTAACGACACCACTCACGTGCGGATAGCTCGAAAAAATGTTGAAATGAAAAACTAGTTTTTGGACCATAACTTTAATTTTTATATTACACCTACCTTAGTTTATTACATATTTACGTAGCCCTCGCCGAGGCGCTTCTAACGACACCACTCACGTGCGGATAGCTCGAAAAAATGTTGAAATGAAAAACTAGTTTTTGGACCATAACTTTAATTTTTATATTACACCTACCTTAGTTTATTACATATTTACGTAGCCCTCGCCGAGGCGCTTCTAACGACACCACTCACGTGCGGATAGCTCGAAAAAATGTTGAAATGAAAAACTAGTTTTTGGACCATAACTTTATTTTTTATATTACACCTACCTTAGTTTATTACATATTTACGTAGCCCTCGCCGAGGCGCTTCTAACGACACCACTCACGTGCGGATAGCTCGAAAAAATGTTGAAATGAAAAACTAGTTTTTGGACCATAACTTTAATTTTTATATTACACCTACCCAGTGGCGTGCATTGGTTTTCGGCCATGGTAGGCACTCGTACATGGAGCAACTTTACCGTAAATACGCAAATGAACTCCTAAAAAATGGAACAAGCATTATTTTTGTGGATCACAAGGTGCGTTCAGGTCTGACGAACGCGCACCGAATGCGCTGCTCGCGCCTGCAGTTAGGTACTGCAATATGTTAGTGCGCCTCCTCCGCGAAACTCTCGCAAAGGTTGATGGTGCAAATAACGCCGTCTCCGAACTGTTCGCGAGCAGTACGCGCGCTGCAAGATACAATTTAAAATGCACGCGCGCAGCTCGCGACCAATTTCTGATTGAATCACTATTTCAACTTGTTGGTATAAGTTTGTATAAAATAATCTTAGTAAAACTAACTGCCAACAGCAGCCGACTCCGCGACTCGGGACTCGCGACGAGCAAACGGTCAGCTTATGATTGAGGACTTTTATTCGTGTATTATTTTAAGGGTTCGAAACCGAACCTAAATAATAGTAAATATATTGAGCCATAGTCAATATGACCATTCGAGATCAACATTACCTACCTTATGTATTACATAGAAAAAAAAGAATCAGACGTATTATTGAATGTGCCAACATATACTATTATCTTGTATGTTTAATTTACTCCCATTTTTATTAAGATTTTAACTAAAAACAATCACTTAATATCATCATCCACAACAACAATATGTTTTCGTCGTAGTTGTTCTCGTAGGTATCAATTCACACAACAATTTCGTATTTAACAATCAAGAAACGACGAATAACACAAAAAGAACAGTTCGTCCAGCAGCACACCGCTAGTCAGGCGATAGTTTCTAACATTTTGAGTTAATATTATTATGAGCCTTACCTTTAAAGTTTTGTCAACAAACCCCATCTGATGGGTTTGTATTGTAAGTTTGTAATTACGCACGTATGCTATCCAAACATATTTCATTTTCGCCACAATCTTAACATTCATACACATAGCGGTTTATTAATGCTCCTGTTTCTTACAAAATACAATAAATAGAAACTAGTTACGAAAGACAAGACGAAAACACGCGCGCGAACTATCAAAAACTTAATAAACAATATGCCACAGATAATAAATATCGAAAAACGACCAAGTTGCAACACAGAAGTAAAACAATAAAAATGTTATTTGAAACGAAATATTCTAAACATCAATAAGTAACTAAATAATATTGTGATAATTAATTTACAAGTTATTAGCATTTTAAAACGCAAGTTTCATTTAAAATACACTAATAACTGGAATAAGAATTGACAAGTTCGATGAACGACCCAAAAGACTTTTGCTCCAAAACGGATATGAGAGTAGAATGAATGGGAGAAAGAAAGAATGAAGAATCTTGTTTATTGGCAGGTAAGCATGCTTACTGTAGGTGTAAAAAATTACGAATGTCATATGTCAGAGCATTACGCTTTGCAAAAAGAGGTTTTCGTTTTTGTCGTATAATAAAAACTCAAGATGGCGGTGTATTATTTTCTGTTTTTGAAGTGTGCGTGCGTATATGGATAAGGAGATTTTGTTTGAATGTGTGAGTGGAAACTAGGCAGTTTTTGAATAGCCTACTTCGTCGTTGAGTATTGAATGAATTTGAATGTGACATATGTGACGTCATTATTGATTTGTTTGTTATTGAAATGTTTGGATACAAGTTTTATTATCTGTAATTTAATGATTATGTATGATGAGTGTTGACTGATTTATCTTATATTAATTATTATTGTTATATTTAAAGATAGTTAGTTGGGATTTTGCAGGTAGGCACTGCCTTTTTGCCTATATGCAATGCACGCCACTGCACCTACCTTAGTTTATTACATATTTACGTAGCCCTCGCCGAGGCGCTTCTAACGACACCACTCACGTGCGGATAGCTCGAAAAAATGTTGAAATGAAAAACTAGTTTTTGGACCATAACTTTAATTTTTATATTACACCTACCTTAGTTTATTACATATTTACGTAGCCCTCGCCGAGGCGCTTCTAACGACACCACTCACGTGCGGATAGCTCGAAAAAATGTTGAAATGAAAAACTAGTTTTTGGACCATAACTTTAATTTTTATATTACACCTACCTTAGTTTATTACATATTTACGTAGCCCTCGCCGAGGCGCTTCTAACGACACCACTCACGTGCGGATAGCTCGAAAAAATGTTGAAATGAAAAACTAGTTTTTGGACCATAACTTTAATTTTTATATTACACCTACCTTAGTTTATTACATATTTACGTAGCCCTCGCCGAGGCGCTTCTAACGACACCACTCACGTGCGGATAGCTCGAAAAAATGTTGAAATGAAAAACTAGTTTTTGGACCATAACTTTAATTTTTATATTACACCTACCTTAGTTTATTACATATTTACGTAGCCCTCGCCGAGGCGCTTCTAACGACACCACTCACGTGCGGATAGCTCGAAAAAATGTTGAAATGAAAAACTAGTTTTTGGACCATAACTTTAATTTTTATATTACACCTACCTTAGTTTATTACATATTTACGTAGCCCTCGCCGAGGCGCTTCTAACGACACCACTCACGTGCGGATAGCTCGAAAAAATGTTGAAATGAAAAACTAGTTTTTGGACCATAACTTTAATTTTTATATTACACCTACCTTAGTTTATTACATATTTACGTAGCCCTCGCCGAGGCGCTTCTAACGACACCACTCACGTGCGGATAGCTCGAAAAAATGTTGAAATGAAAAACTAGTTTTTGGACCATAACTTTAATTTTTATATTACACCTACCTTAGTTTATTACATATTTACGTAGCCCTCGCCGAGGCGCTTCTAACGACACCACTCACGTGCGGATAGCTCGAAAAAATGTTGAAATGAAAAACTAGTTTTTGGACCATAACTTTAATTTTTATATTACACCTACCTTAGTTTATTACATATTTACGTAGCCCTCGCCGAGGCGCTTCTAACGACACCACTCACGTGCGGATAGCTCGAAAAAATGTTGAAATGAAAAACTAGTTTTTGGACCATAACTTTAATTTTTATATTACACCTACCTTAGTTTATTACATATTTACGTAGCCCTCGCCGAGGCGCTTCTAACGACACCACTCACGTGCGGATAGCTCGAAAAAATGTTGAAATGAAAAACTAGTTTTTGGACCATAACTTTAATTTTTATATTACACCTACCTTAGTTTATTACATATTTACGTAGCCCTCGCCGAGGCGCTTCTAACGACACCACTCACGTGCGGATAGCTCGAAAAAATGTTGAAATGAAAAACTAGTTTTTGGACCATAACTTTAATTTTTATATTACACCTACCTTAGTTTATTACATATTTACGTAGCCCTCGCCGAGGCGCTTCTAACGACACCACTCACGTGCGGATAGCTCGAAAAAATGTTGAAATGAAAAACTAGTTTTCGGACCATAACTTTAATTTTTATATTACACCTACCTTAGTTTATTACATATTTACGTAGCCCTCGCCGAGGCGCTTCTAACGACACCACTCACGTGCGGATAGCTCGAAAAAATGTTGAAATGAAAAACTAGTTTTTGGACCATAACTTTAATTTTTATATTACACCTACCTTAGTTTATTACATATTTACGTAGCCCTCGCCGAGGCGCTTCTAACGACACCACTCACGTGCGGATAGCTCGAAAAAATGTTGAAATGAAAAACTAGTTTTTGGACCATAACTTTAATTTTTATATTACACCTACCTTAGTTTATTACATATTTACGTAGCCCTCGCCGAGGCGCTTCTAACGACACCACTCACGTGCGGATAGCTCGAAAAAATGTTGAAATGAAAAACTAGTTTTTGGACCATAACTTTAATTTTTATATTACACCTACCTTAGTTTATTACATATTTACGTAGCCCTCGCCGAGGCGCTTCTAACGACACCACTCACGTGCGGATAGCTCGAAAAAATGTTGAAATGAAAAACTAGTTTTTGGACCATAACTTTAATTTTTATATTACACCTACCTTAGTTTATTACATATTTACGTAGCCCTCGCCGAGGCGCTTCTAACGACACCACTCACGTGAGGATAGCTCGAAAAAATGTTGAAATGAAAAACTAGTTTTTGGACCATAACTTTAATTTTTATATTACACCTACCTTAGTTTATTACATATTTACGTAGCCCTCGCCGAGGCGCTTCTAACGACACCACTCACGTGCGGATAGCTCGAAAAAATGTTGAAATGAAAAACTAGTTTTTGGACCATAACTTTAATTTTTATATTACACCTACCTTAGTTTATTACATATTTACGTAGCCCTCGCCGAGGCGCTTCTAACGACACCACTCACGTGCGGATAGCTCGAAAAAATGTTGAAATGAAAAACTAGTTTTTGGACCATAACTTTAATTTTTATATTACACCTACCTTAGTTTATTACATATTTACGTAGCCCTCGCCGAGGCGCTTCTAACGACACCACTCACGTGCGGATAGCTCGAAAAAATGTTGAAATGAAAAACTAGTTTTTGGACCATAACTTTAATTTTTATATTACACCTACCTTAGTTTATTACATATTTACGTAGCCCTCGCCGAGGCGCTTCTAACGACACCACTCACGTGCGGATAGCTCGAAAAAATGTTGAAATGAAAAACTAGTTTTTGGACCATAACTTTATTTTTTATATTACACCTACCTTAGTTTATTACATATTTACGTAGCCCTCGCCGAGGCGCTTCTAACGACACCACTCACGTGCGGATAGCTCGAAAAAATGTTGAAATGAAAAACTAGTTTTTGGACCATAACTTTAATTTTTATATTACACCTACCTTAGTTTATTACATATTTACGTAGCCCTCGCCGAGGCGCTTCTAACGACACCACTCACGTGCGGATAGCTCGAAAAAATGTTGAAATGAAAAACTAGTTTTTGGACCACAACTTTAATTTTTATATTACACCTACCTTAGTTTATTACATATTTACGTAGCCCTCGCCGAGGCGCTTCTAACGACACCACTCACGTGCGGATAGCTCGAAAAAATGTTGAAATGAAAAACTAGTTTTTGCACCATAACTTTAATTTTTATATTACACCTACCTTAGTTTATTACATATTTACGTAGCCCTCGCCGAGGCGCTTCTAACGACACCACTCACGTGCGGATAGCTCGAAAAAATGTTGAAATGAAAAACTAGTTTTTGGACCATAACTTTATTTTTTATATTACACCTACCTTAGTTTATTACATATTTACGTAGCCCTCGCCGAGGCGCTTCTAACGACACCACTCACGTGCGGATAGCTCGAAAAAATGTTGAAATGAAAAACTAGTTTTTGGACCATAACTTTAATTTTTATATTACACCTACCTTAGTTTATTACATATTTACGTAGCCCTCGCCGAGGCGCTTCTAACGACACCACTCACGTGCGGATAGCTCGAAAAAATGTTGAAATGAAAAACTAGTTTTTGGACCATAACTTTAATTTTTATATTACACCTACCTTAGTTTATTACATATTTACGTAGCCCTCGCCGAGGCGCTTCTAACGACACCACTCACGTGCGGATAGCTCGAAAAAATGTTGAAATGAAAAACTAGTTTTTGGACCATAACTTTAATTTTTATATTACACCTACCTTAGTTTATTACATATTTACGTAGCCCTCGCCGAGGCGCTTCTAACGACACCACTCACGTGCGGATAGCTCGAAAAAATGTTGAAATGAAAAACTAGTTTTTGGACCATAACTTTAATTTTTATATTACACCTACCTTAGTTTATTACATATTTACGTAGCCCTCGCCGAGGCGCTTCTAACGACACCACTCACGTGCGGATAGCTCGAAAAAATGTTGAAATGAAAAACTAGTTTTTGGACCATAACTTTAATTTTTATATTACACCTACCTTAGTTTATTACATATTTACGTAGCCCTCGCCGAGGCGCTTCTAACGACACCACTCACGTGCGGATAGCTCGAAAAAATGTTGAAATGAAAAACTAGTTTTTGGACCATAACTTTAATTTTTATATTACACCTACCTTAGTTTATTACATATTTACGTAGCCCTCGCCGAGGCGCTTCTAACGACACCACTCACGTGCGGATAGCTCGAAAAAATGTTGAAATGAAAAACTAGTTTTTGGACCATAACTTTAATTTTTATATTACACCTACCTTAGTTTATTACATATTTACGTAGCCCTCGCCGAGGCGCTTCTAACGACACCACTCACGTGCGGATAGCTCGAAAAAATGTTGAAATGAAAAACTAGTTTTTGGACCATAACTTTAATTTTTATATTACACCTACCTTAGTTTATTACATATTTACGTAGCCCTCGCCGAGGCGCTTCTAACGACACCACTCACGTGCGGATAGCTCGAAAAAATGTTGAAATGAAAAACTAGTTTTTGGACCATAACTTTAATTTTTATATTACACCTACCTTAGTTTATTACATATTTACGTAGCCCTCGCCGAGGCGCTTCTAACGACACCACTCACGTGCGGATAGCTCGAAAAAATGTTGAAATGAAAAACTAGTTTTTGGACCATAACTTTAATTTTTATATTACACCTACCTTAGTTTATTACATATTTACGTAGCCCTCGCCGAGGCGCTTCTAACGACACCACTCACGTGCGGATAGCTCGAAAAAATGTTGAAATGAAAAACTAGTTTTTGGACCATAACTTTAATTTTTATATTACACCTACCTTAGTTTATTACATATTTACGTAGCCCTCGCCGAGGCGCTTCTAACGACACCACTCACGTGCGGATAGCTCGAAAAAATGTTGAAATGAAAAACTAGTTTTTGGACCATAACTTTAATTTTTATATTACACCTACCTTAGTTTATTACATATTTACGTAGCCCTCGCCGAGGCGCTTCTAACGACACCACTCACGTGCGGATAGCTCGAAAAAATGTTGAAATGAAAAACTAATTTTTGGACCATAACTTTAATTTTTATATTACACCTACCTTAGTTTATTACATATTTACGTAGCCCTCGCCGAGGCGCTTCTAACGACACCACTCACGTGCGGATAGCTCGAAAAAATGTTGAAATGAAAAACTAGTTTTTGGACCATAACTTTAATTTTTATATTACACCTACCTTAGTTTATTACATATTTACGTAGCCCTCGCCGAGGCGCTTCTAACGACACCACTCACGTGCGGATAGCTCGAAAAAATGTTGAAATGAAAAACTAGTTTTTGGACCATAACTTTAATTTTTATATTACACCTACCTTAGTTTATTACATATTTACGTAGCCCTCGCCGAGGCGCTTCTAACGACACCACTCACGTGCGGATAGCTCGAAAAAATGTTGAAATGAAAAACTAATTTTTGGACCATAACTTTAATTTTTATATTACACCTACCTTAGTTTATTACATATTTACGTAGCCCTCGCCGAGGCGCTTCTAACGACACCACTCACGTGCGGATAGCTCGAAAAAATGTTGAAATGAAAAACTAGTTTTTGGACCATAACTTTAATTTTTATATTACACCTACCTTAGTTTATTACATATTTACGTAGCCCTCGCCGAGGCGCTTCTAACGACACCACTCACGTGCGGATAGCTCGAAAAAATGTTGAAATGAAAAACTAGTTTTTGGACCATAACTTTAATTTTTATATTACACCTACCTTAGTTTATTACATATTTACGTAGCCCTCGCCGAGGCGCTTCTAACGACACCACTCACGTGCGGATAGCTCGAAAAAATGTTGAAATGAAAAACTAGTTTTTGGACCATAACTTTAATTTTTATAGTACACCTACCTTAGTTTATTACATATTTACGTAGCCCTCGCCGAGGCGCTTCTAACGACACCACTCACGTGCGGATAGCTCGAAAAAATGTTGAAATGAAAAACTAGTTTTTGGACCATAACTTTAATTTTTATATTACACCTACCTTAGTTTATTACATATTTACGTAGCCCTCGCCGAGGCGCTTCTAACGACACCACTCACGTGCGGATAGCTCGAAAAAATGTTGAAATGAAAAACTAGTTTTTGGACCATAACTTTAATTTTTATATTACACCTACCTTAGTTTATTACATATTTACGTAGCCCTCGCCGAGGCGCTTCTAACGACACCACTCACGTGCGGATAGCTCGAAAAAATGTTGAAATGAAAAACTAGTTTTCGGACCATAACTTTAATTTTTATAGTACACCTACCTTAGTTTATTACATATTTACGTAGCCCTCGCCGAGGCGCTTCTAACGACACCACTCACGTGCGGATAGCTCGAAAAAATGTTGAAATGAAAAACTAGTTTTTGGACCATAACTTTAATTTTTATATTACACCTACCTTAGTTTATTACATATTTACGTAGCCCTCGCCGAGGCGCTTCTAACGACACCACTCACGTGCGGATAGCTCGAAAAAATGTTGAAATGAAAAACTAGTTTTTGGACCATAACTTTAATTTTTATATTACACCTACCTTAGTTTATTACATATTTACGTAGCCCTCGCCGAGGCGCTTCTAACGACACCACTCACGTGCGGATAGCTCGAAAAAATGTTGAAATGAAAAACTAGTTTTTGGACCATAACTTTAATTTTTATATTACACCTACCTTAGTTTATTACATATTTACGTAGCCCTCGCCGAGGCGCTTCTAACGACACCACTCACGTGCGGATAGCTCGAAAAAATGTTGAAATGAAAAACTAGTTTTTGGACCATAACTTTAATTTTTATATTACACCTACCTTAGTTTATTACATATTTACGTAGCCCTCGCCGAGGCGCTTCTAACGACACCACTCACGTGCGGATAGCTCGAAAAAATGTTGAAATGAAAAACTAGTTTTTGGACCATAACTTTAATTTTTATATTACACCTACCTTAGTTTATTACATATTTACGTAGCCCTCGCCGAGGCGCTTCTAACGACACCACTCACGTGCGGATAGCTCGAAAAAATGTTGAAATGAAAAACTAGTTTTTGGACCATAACTTTAATTTTTATATTACACCTACCTTAGTTTATTACATATTTACGTAGCCCTCGCCGAGGCGCTTCTAACGACACCACTCACGTGCGGATAGCTCGAAAAAATGTTGAAATGAAAAACTAGTTTTTGGACCATAACTTTAATTTTTATATTACACCTACCTTAGTTTATTACATATTTACGTAGCCCTCGCCGAGGCGCTTCTAACGACACCACTCACGTGCGGATAGCTCGAAAAAATGTTGAAATGAAAAACTAGTTTTTGGACCATAACTTTATTTTTTATATTACACCTACCTTAGTTTATTACATATTTACGTAGCCCTCGCCGAGGCGCTTCTAACGACACCACTCACGTGCGGATAGCTCGAAAAAATGTTGAAATGAAAAACTAGTTTTTGGACCATAACTTTAATTTTTATATTACACCTACCTTAGTTTATTACATATTTACGTAGCCCTCGCCGAGGCGCTTCTAACGACACCACTCACGTGCGGATAGCTCGAAAAAATGTTGAAATGAAAAACTAGTTTTTGGACCATAACTTTAATTTTTATATTACACCTACCTTAGTTTATTACATATTTACGTAGCCCTCGCCGAGGCGCTTCTAACGACACCACTCACGTGCGGATAGCTCGAAAAAATGTTGAAATGAAAAACTAGTTTTTGGACCATAACTTTAATTTTTATATTACACCTACCTTAGTTTATTACATATTTACGTAGCCCTCGCCGAGGCGCTTCTAACGACACCACTCACGTGCGGATAGCTCGAAAAAATGTTGAAATGAAAAACTAATTTTTGGACCCTAACTTTAATTTTTATATTACACCTACCTTAGTTTATTACATATTTACGTAGCCCTCGCCGAGGCGCTTCTAACGACACCACTCACGTGCGGATAGCTCGAAAAAATGTTGAAATGAAAAACTAGTTTTTGGACCATAACTTTAATTTTTATATTACACCTACCTTAGTTTATTACATATTTACGTAGCCCTCGCCGAGGCGCTTCTAACGACACCACTCACGTGCGGATAGCTCGAAAAAATGTTGAAATGAAAAACTAGTTTTTGGACCATAACTTTAATTTTTATATTACACCTACCTTAGTTTATTACATATTTACGTAGCCCTCGCCGAGGCGCTTCTAACGACACCACTCACGTGCGGATAGCTCGAAAAAATGTTGAAATGAAAAACTAATTTTTGGACCATAACTTTAATTTTTATATTACACCTACCTTAGTTTATTACATATTTACGTAGCCCTCGCCGAGGCGCTTCTAACGACACCACTCACGTGCGGATAGCTCGAAAAAATGTTGAAATGAAAAACTAGTTTTTGGACCATAACTTTAATTTTTATATTACACCTACCTTAGTTTATTACATATTTACGTAGCCCTCGCCGAGGCGCTTCTAACGACACCACTCACGTGCGGATAGCTCGAAAAAATGTTGAAATGAAAAACTAGTTTTTGGACCATAACTTTAATTTTTATATTACACCTACCTTAGTTTATTACATATTTACGTAGCCCTCGCCGAGGCGCTTCTAACGACACCACTCACGTGCGGATAGCTCGAAAAAATGTTGAAATGAAAAACTAGTTTTTGGACCATAACTTTAATTTTTATATTACACCTACCTTAGTTTATTACATATTTACGTAGCCCTCGCCGAGGCGCTTCTAACGACACCACTCACGTGCGGATAGCTCGAAAAAATGTTGAAATTAAAAACTAGTTTTTGGACCATAACTTTAATTTTTATATTACACCTACCTTAGTTTATTACATATTTACGTAGCCCTCGCCGAGGCGCTTCTAACGACACCACTCACGTGCGGATAGCTCGAAAAAATGTTGAAATGAAAAACTAGTTTTTGGACCATAACTTTAATTTTTATACACTTCTCATCAAAAAAATCGAAACACCTCGCAGTTTATGATTTGATAAGGATTATCAGAAAAATGTGTATATTTAGGAATAAATGTAAAATGTCATTTAATAGTGAGTAGTATGAGGTTTTTAAATCCTAATGTTAATGTTCTAAATTCAAATTAAGTCTTCATAGGTTTCGTATTTTGTAAAATGAGTAATTTTTACCCTGTATGGAATATGAAGGAAATGGGTAAAACAACACGCGTAAATGAAAAAAAATGTAAGAAACGTTTATTTAATAACTTGTATTCCCTCCGCGAGCTCTTATTACTGCTTCCATACGGTTCTTCATCGATCGGATGAGAGTCACGATCACATGTTGTGGTATATTATCCCATTCCTCTTGGATTGCATTTTGCAGCTGGCTAAGTGTTTCTGGGGCTGGATCTCTTTCTCGAATTCGTCTCTTTAATTCATCCCATAGATGTTCAATGGGATTCATGTCCGGGCTTCTTGCTGGCCATACCATAATGGAGATACCGACTTCGGTAAGATAATCTCGTACGACGCCCGCGGTGTGAGTTCTAGCATTGTCGTGCATGAATATGAAGTCGTTGCCAATAAAATGTGCATAGGGCATCACATGAGGTTCAAGACACTGTTCGATGTACCGATGAGAGTTTAGTGCAGGCAGCCGTGGCCCAGACACAAAGGCAAGTTCTGTCTTACCGTCGGCGCTGATTCCTCCCCAAACCGTCCACGAACCGCCACCATAGCTGACCTTTTCTTCAATGCAGCATTGTGCAAAGCGTTCTCCATCTCTTCTGTAGACCTTGTTCCTTCCGTCGTTACCATACAGCATAATTTTACACTCATCAGAAAACAGTACTTTGCTCCACTGAAGGTATGACCAAGTTAGGTGCTCGCGTGCAAAGTTAAGGCGCGCTCTTCGATGGTCTGCAGTTAATTTCGGCTCATTCGCTGGCTTATGCGGTGCCAATCCGCGTTCCTTCAACCTTCTTCTTATTGTAGAGTCACTTACAGCTACTCTTCGTACAACGCGAAGCTGCTGCTGCAGTTGAAAAGCGTTAAGGCGTCGATTTCGTAAAGAAGTTGTTACAATAAATCGATCATCTCGCTCAGAAGTGACCCGATTCCTGCCAGATCCTGAACGGCGCGTGAACGAACCAGTCTCCCGATAGCGTTTGTAGACTCTATGAACAGATGATAAGCTTAGATGCAATCTTGCAGCCACAACACGCTGACTAAGTCCAGAATCCAGCAATGCCACCACTTGGGCGGCTTCTGCGGGCGAAGTATCCATATGTTTTAGAAAAAAAAAGTTTTTTCAGACGTCCCAAAGTCACAGTAAATGAAATAAGAAACAAAAAGTTTAAAGACAAGCGCTAATTTTTAGTTTTTAAACGAGAAACGTACTCCAACCCTAAATACACATTTGTCTCAAAACAGTGATTAATTTCATTTATAGGATAAACAAACGAAATTCTATGTTCGAATTTTGATTTTTTTTTTCTTACTGTAATGACCAAACTGCCAGCTACACAATAATGTTTTTTTTTCATGGAATTAATTCTCTTTTGTAAAAAATTAGGACAAAAACAATAAAAACGAAAGTGTTTCGATTTTTTTGATGAGAAGTGTATTACACCTACCTTAGTTTATTACATATTTACGTAGCCCTCGCCGAGGCGCTTCTAACGACACCACTCACGTGCGGATAGCTCGAAAAAATGTTGAAATGAAAAACTAGTTTTTGGACCATAACTTTAATTTTTATATTACACCTACCTTAGTTTATTACATATTTACGTAGCCCTCGCCGAGGCGCTTCTAACGACACCACTCACGTGCGGATAGCTCGAAAAAATGTTGAAATGAAAAACTAGTTTTTGGACCATAACTTTAATTTTTATATTACACCTACCTTAGTTTATTACATATTTACGTAGCCCTCGCCGAGGCGCTTCTAACGACACCACTCACGTGCGGATAGCTCGAAAAAATGTTGAAATGAAAAACTAGTTTTTGGACCATAACTTTAATTTTTATATTACACCTACCTTAGTTTATTACATATTTACGTAGCCCTCGCCGAGGCGCTTCTAACGACACCACTCACGTGCGGATAGCTCGAAAAAATGTTGAAATGAAAAACTAGTTTTTGGACCATAACTTTAATTTTTATATTACACCTACCTTAGTTTATTACATATTTACGTAGCCCTCGCCGAGGCGCTTCTAACGACACCACTCACGTGCGGATAGCTCGAAAAAATGTTGAAATGAAAAACTAGTTTTTGGACCATAACTTTAATTTTTATATTACACCTACCTTAGTTTATTACATATTTACGTAGCCCTCGCCGAGGCGCTTCTAACGACACCACTCACGTGCGGATAGCTCGAAAAAATGTTGAAATGAAAAACTAATTTTTGGACCATAACTTTAATTTTTATATTACACCTACCTTAGTTTATTACATATTTACGTAGCCCTCGCCGAGGCGCTTCTAACGACACCACTCACGTGCGGATAGCTCAAAAAAATGTTGAAATGAAAAACTAGTTTTTGGACCATAACTTTAATTTTTATATTACACCTACCTTAGTTTATTACATATTTACGTAGCCCTCGCCGAGGCGCTTCTAACGACACCACTCACGTGCGGATAGCTCGAAAAAATGTTGAAATGAAAAACTAGTTTTTGGACCATAACTTTAATTTTTATATTACACCTACCTTAGTTTATTACATATTTACGTAGCCCTCGCCGAGGCGCTTCTAACGACACCACTCACGTGCGGATAGCTCGAAAAAATGTTGAAATGAAAAACTAATTTTTGGACCATAACTTTAATTTTTATATTACACCTACCTTAGTTTATTACATATTTACGTAGCCCTCGCCGAGGCGCTTCTAACGACACCACTCACGTGCGGATAGCTCGAAAAAATGTTGAAATGAAAAACTAGTTTTTGGACCATAACTTTAATTTTTATATTACACCTACCTTAGTTTATTACATATTTACGTAGCCCTCGCCGAGGCGCTTCTAACGACACCACTCACGTGCGGATAGCTCGAAAAAATGTTGAAATGAAAAACTAGTTTTTGGACCATAACTTTAATTTTTATATTACACCTACCTTAGTTTATTACATATTTACGTAGCCCTCGCCGAGGCGCTTCTAACGACACCACTCACGTGCGGATAGCTCGAAAAAATGTTGAAATGAAAAACTAGTTTTTGGACCATAACTTTAATTTTTATATTACACCTACCTTAGTTTATTACATATTTACGTAGCCCTCGCCGAGGCGCTTCTAACGACACCACTCACGTGCGGATAGCTCGAAAAAATGTTGAAATGAAAAACTAGTTTTTGGACCATAACTTTAATTTTTATATTACACCTACCTTAGTTTATTACATATTTACGTAGCCCTCGCCGAGGCGCTTCTAACGACACCACTCACGTGCGGATAGCTCGAAAAAATGTTGAAATGAAAAACTAGTTTTTGGACCATAACTTTAATTTTTATATTACACCTACCTTAGTTTATTACATATTTACGTAGCCCTCGCCGAGGCGCTTCTAACGACACCACTCACGTGCGGATAGCTCGAAAAAATGTTGAAATGAAAAACTAGTTTTTGGACCATAACTTTAATTTTTATATTACACCTACCTTAGTTTATTACATATTTACGTAGCCCTCGCCGAGGCGCTTCTAACGACACCACTCACGTGCGGATAGCTCGAAAAAATGTTGAAATGAAAAACTAGTTTTTGGACCATAACTTTAATTTTTATATTACACCTACCTTAGTTTATTACATATTTACGTAGCCCTCGCCGAGGCGCTTCTAACGACACCACTCACGTGCGGATAGCTCGAAAAAATGTTGAAATGAAAAACTAGTTTTTGGACCATAACTTTATTTTTTATATTACACCTACCTTAGTTTATTACATATTTACGTAGCCCTCGCCGAGGCGCTTCTAACGACACCACTCACGTGCGGATAGCTCGAAAAAATGTTGAAATGAAAAACTAGTTTTTGGACCATAACTTTAATTTTTATATTACACCTACCTTAGTTTATTACATATTTACGTAGCCCTCGCCGAGGCGCTTCTAACGACACCACTCACGTGCGGATAGCTCGAAAAAATGTTGAAATGAAAAACTAGTTTTTGGACCATAACTTTAATTTTTATATTACACCTACCTTAGTTTATTACATATTTACGTAGCCCTCGCCGAGGCGCTTCTAACGACACCACTCACGTGCGGATAGCTCGAAAAAATGTTGAAATGAAAAACTAGTTTTTGGACCATAACTTTAATTTTTATATTACACCTACCTTAGTTTATTACATATTTACGTAGCCCTCGCCGAGGCGCTTCTAACGACACCACTCACGTGCGGATAGCTCGAAAAAATGTTGAAATGAAAAACTAATTTTTGGACCATAACTTTAATTTTTATATTACACCTACCTTAGTTTATTACATATTTACGTAGCCCTCGCCGAGGCGCTTCTAACGACACCACTCACGTGCGGATAGCTCGAAAAAATGTTGAAATGAAAAACTAGTTTTTGGACCATAACTTTAATTTTTATATTACACCTACCTTAGTTTATTACATATTTACGTAGCCCTCGCCGAGGCGCTTCTAACGACACCACTCACGTGCGGATAGCTCGAAAAAATGTTGAAATGAAAAACTAGTTTTTGGACCATAACTTTAATTTTTATATTACACCTACCTTAGTTTATTACATATTTACGTAGCCCTCGCCGAGGCGCTTCTAACGACACCACTCACGTGCGGATAGCTCGAAAAAATGTTGAAATGAAAAACTAATTTTTGGACCATAACTTTAATTTTTATATTACACCTACCTTAGTTTATTACATATTTACGTAGCCCTCGCCGAGGCGCTTCTAACGACACCACTCACGTGCGGATAGCTCAAAAAAATGTTGAAATGAAAAACTAGTTTTTGGACCATAACTTTAATTTTTATATTACACCTACCTTAGTTTATTACATATTTACGTAGCCCTCGCCGAGGCGCTTCTAACGACACCACTCACGTGCGGATAGCTCGAAAAAATGTTGAAATGAAAAACTAGTTTTTGGACCATAACTTTAATTTTTATATTACACCTACCTTAGTTTATTACATATTTACGTAGCCCTCGCCGAGGCGCTTCTAACGACACCACTCACGTGCGGATAGCTCGAAAAAATGTTGAAATGAAAAACTAATTTTTGGACCATAACTTTAATTTTTATATTACACCTACCTTAGTTTATTACATATTTACGTAGCCCTCGCCGAGGCGCTTCTAACGACACCACTCACGTGCGGATAGCTCGAAAAAATGTTGAAATGAAAAACTAGTTTTTGGACCATAACTTTAATTTTTATATTACACCTACCTTAGTTTATTACATATTTACGTAGCCCTCGCCGAGGCGCTTCTAACGACACCACTCACGTGCGGATAGCTCGAAAAAATGTTGAAATGAAAAACTAGTTTTTGGACCATAACTTTAATTTTTATATTACACCTACCTTAGTTTATTACATATTTACGTAGCCCTCGCCGAGGCGCTTCTAACGACACCACTCACGTGCGGATAGCTCGAAAAAATGTTGAAATGAAAAACTAGTTTTTGGACCATAACTTTAATTTTTATATTACACCTACCTTAGTTTATTACATATTTACGTAGCCCTCGCCGAGGCGCTTCTAACGACACCACTCACGTGCGGATAGCTCGAAAAAATGTTGAAATGAAAAACTAGTTTTTGGACCATAACTTTAATTTTTATATTACACCTACCTTAGTTTATTACATATTTACGTAGCCCTCGCCGAGGCGCTTCTAACGACACCACTCACGTGCGGATAGCTCGAAAAAATGTTGAAATGAAAAACTAGTTTTTGGACCATAACTTTAATTTTTATATTACACCTACCTTAGTTTATTACATATTTACGTAGCCCTCGCCGAGGCGCTTCTAACGACACCACTCACGTGCGGATAGCTCGAAAAAATGTTGAAATGAAAAACTAGTTTTTGGACCATAACTTTAATTTTTATATTACACCTACCTTAGTTTATTACATATTTACGTAGCCCTCGCCGAGGCGCTTCTAACGACACCACTCACGTGCGGATAGCTCGAAAAAATGTTGAAATGAAAAACTAGTTTTTGGACCATAACTTTAATTTTTATATTACACCTACCTTAGTTTATTACATATTTACGTAGCCCTCGCCGAGGCGCTTCTAACGACACCACTCACGTGCGGATAGCTCGAAAAAATGTTGAAATGAAAAACTAGTTTTTGGACCATAACTTTATTTTTTATATTACACCTACCTTAGTTTATTACATATTTACGTAGCCCTCGCCGAGGCGCTTCTAACGACACCACTCACGTGCGGATAGCTCGAAAAAATGTTGAAATGAAAAACTAGTTTTTGGACCATAACTTTAATTTTTATATTACACCTACCTTAGTTTATTACATATTTACGTAGCCCTCGCCGAGGCGCTTCTAACGACACCACTCACGTGCGGATAGCTCGAAAAAATGTTGAAATGAAAAACTAGTTTTTGGACCATAACTTTAATTTTTATATTACACCTACCTTAGTTTATTACATATTTACGTAGCCCTCGCCGAGGCGCTTCTAACGACACCACTCACGTGCGGATAGCTCGAAAAAATGTTGAAATGAAAAACTAGTTTTTGGACCATAACTTTAATTTTTATATTACACCTACCTTAGTTTATTACATATTTACGTAGCCCTCGCCGAGGCGCTTCTAACGACACCACTCACGTGCGGATAGCTCGAAAAAATGTTGAAATGAAAAACTAATTTTTGGACCATAACTTTAATTTTTATATTACACCTACCTTAGTTTATTACATATTTACGTAGCCCTCGCCGAGGCGCTTCTAACGACACCACTCACGTGCGGATAGCTCGAAAAAATGTTGAAATGAAAAACTAGTTTTTGGACCATAACTTTAATTTTTATATTACACCTACCTTAGTTTATTACATATTTACGTAGCCCTCGCCGAGGCGCTTCTAACGACACCACTCACGTGCGGATAGCTCGAAAAAATGTTGAAATGAAAAACTAGTTTTTGGACCATAACTTTAATTTTTATATTACACCTACCTTAGTTTATTACATATTTACGTAGCCCTCGCCGAGGCGCTTCTAACGACACCACTCACGTGCGGATAGCTCGAAAAAATGTTGAAATGAAAAACTAATTTTTGGACCATAACTTTAATTTTTATATTACACCTACCTTAGTTTATTACATATTTACGTAGCCCTCGCCGAGGCGCTTCTAACGACACCACTCACGTGCGGATAGCTCGAAAAAATGTTGAAATGAAAAACTAGTTTTTGGACCATAACTTTAATTTTTATATTACACCTACCTTAGTTTATTACATATTTACGTAGCCCTCGCCGAGGCGCTTCTAACGACACCACTCACGTGCGGATAGCTCGAAAAAATGTTGAAATGAAAAACTAGTTTTTGGACCATAACTTTAATTTTTATATTACACCTACCTTAGTTTATTACATATTTACGTAGCCCTCGCCGAGGCGCTTCTAACGACACCACTCACGTGCGGATAGCTCGAAAAAATGTTGAAATGAAAAACTAGTTTTTGGACCATAACTTTAATTTTTATATTACACCTACCTTAGTTTATTACATATTTACGTAGCCCTCGCCGAGGCGCTTCTAACGACACCACTCACGTGCGGATAGCTCGAAAAAATGTTGAAATGAAAAACTAGTTTTTGGACCATAACTTTAATTTTTATATTACACCTACCTTAGTTTATTACATATTTACGTAGCCCTCGCCGAGGCGCTTCTAACGACACCACTCACGTGCGGATAGCTCGAAAAAATGTTGAAATGAAAAACTAGTTTTTGGACCATAACTTTAATTTTTATATTACACCTACCTTAGTTTATTACATATTTACGTAGCCCTCGCCGAGGCGCTTCTAACGACACCACTCACGTGCGGATAGCTCGAAAAAATGTTGAAATGAAAAACTAGTTTTTGGACCATAACTTTAATTTTTATATTACACCTACCTTAGTTTATTACATATTTACGTAGCCCTCGCCGAGGCGCTTCTAACGACACCACTCACGTGCGGATAGCTCGAAAAAATGTTGAAATGAAAAACTAGTTTTTGGACCATAACTTTAATTTTTATATTACACCTACCTTAGTTTATTACATATTTACGTAGCCCTCGCCGAGGCGCTTCTAACGACACCACTTACGTGCGGATAGCTCGAAAAAATGTTGAAATGAAAAACTAGTTTTTGGACCATAACTTTAATTTTTATATTACACCTACCTTAGTTTATTACATATTTACGTAGCCCTCGCCGAGGCGCTTCTAACGACACCACTCACGTGCGGATAGCTCGAAAAAATGTTGAAATGAAAAACTAGTTTTTGGACCATAACTTTAATTTTTATATTACACCTACCTTAGTTTATTACATATTTACGTAGCCCTCGCCGAGGCGCTTCTAACGACACCACTCACGTGCGGATAGCTCGAAAAAATGTTGAAATGAAAAACTAGTTTTTGGACCATAACTTTAATTTTTATATTACACCTACCTTAGTTTATTACATATTTACGTAGCCCTCGCCGAGGCGCTTCTAACGACACCACTCACGTGCGGATAGCTCGAAAAAATGTTGAAATGAAAAACTAGTTTTTGGACCATAACTTTAATTTTTATATTACACCTACCTTAGTTTATTACATATTTACGTAGCCCTCGCCGAGGCGCTTCTAACGACACCACTCACGTGCGGATAGCTCGAAAAAATGTTGAAATGAAAAACTAGTTTTTGGACCATAACTTTAATTTTTATATTACACCTACCTTAGTTTATTACATATTTACGTAGCCCTCGCCGAGGCGCTTCTAACGACACCACTCACGTGCGGATAGCTCGAAAAAATGTTGAAATGAAAAACTAGTTTTTGGACCATAACTTTAATTTTTATATTACACCTACCTTAGTTTATTACATATTTACGTAGCCCTCGCCGAGGCGCTTCTAACGACACCACTCACGTGCGGATAGCTCGAAAAAATGTTGAAATGAAAAACTAGTTTTTGGACCATAACTTTAATTTTTATATTACACCTACCTTAGTTTATTACATATTTACGTAGCCCTCGCCGAGGCGCTTCTAACGACACCACTCACGTGCGGATAGCTCGAAAAAATGTTGAAATGAAAAACTAGTTTTTGGACCATAACTTTAATTTTTATATTACACCTACCTTAGTTTATTACATATTTACGTAGCCCTCGCCGAGGCGCTTCTAACGACACCACTCACGTGCGGATAGCTCGAAAAAATGTTGAAATGAAAAACTAGTTTTTGGACCATAACTTTAATTT
>CAJQGB010000008.1:0-64048 GCA_905475315.1 Autographa pulchrina | reverse complement strand
GGTTGGTGTAATATAAAAATTAAAGTTATGGTCCAAAAACTAGTTTTTCATTTCAACATTTTTTCGAGCTATCCGCACGTGAGTGGTGTCGTTAGAAGCGCCTCGGCGAGGGCTACGTAAATATGTAATAAACTAAGGTAGGTGTAATATAAAAATTAAAGTTATGGTCCAAAAACTAGTTTTTCATTTCAACATTTTTTCGAGCTATCCGCACGTGAGTGGTGTCGTTAGAAGCGCCTCGGCGAGGGCTACGTAAATATGTAATAAACTAAGGTAGGTGTAATATAAAAATTAAAGTTATGGTCCAAAAACTAGTTTTTCATTTCAACATTTTTTCGAGCTATCCGCACGTGAGTGGTGTCGTTAGAAGCGCCTCGGCGAGGGCTACGTAAATATGTAATAAACTAAGGTAGGTGTAATATAAAAATTAAAGTTATGGTCCAAAAACTAGTTTTTCATTTCAACATTTTTTCGAGCTATCCGCACGTGAGTGGTGTCGTTAGAAGCGCCTCGGCGAGGGCTACGTAAATATGTAATAAACTAAGGTAGGTGTAATATAAAAATTAAAGCTATGGTCCAAAAACTAGTTTTTCATTTCAACATTTTTCGAGCTATCCGCACGTGAGTGGTGTCGTTAGAAGCGCCTCGGCGAGGGCTACGTAAATATGTAATAAACTAAGGTAGGTGTAATATAAAAATTAAAGTTATGGTCCAAAAACTAGTTTTTCATTTCAACATATTTTCGAGCTATCCGCACGTGAGTGGTGTCGTTAGAAGCGCCTCGGCGAGGGCTACGTAAATATGTAATAAACTAAGGTAGGTGTAATATAAAAATTAAAGTTATGGTCCAAAAACTAGTTTTTCATTTCAACATTTTTTCGAGCTATCCGCACGTGAGTGGTGTCGTTAGAAGCGCCTCGGCGAGGGCTACGTAAATATGTAATAAACTAAGGTAGGTGTAATATAAAAATTAAAGTTATGGTCCAAAAACTAGTTTTTCATTTCAACATTTTTTCGAGCTATCCGCACGTGAGTGGTGTCGTTAGAAGCGCCTCGGCGAGGGCTACGTAAATATGTAATAAACTAAGGTAGGTGTAATATAAAAATTAAAGTTATGGTCCAAAAACTAGTTTTTCATTTCAACATTTTTTCGAGCTATCCGCACGTGAGTGGTGTCGTTAGAAGCGCCTCGGCGAGGGCTACGTAAATATGTAATAAACTAAGGTAGGTGTAATATAAAAATTAAAGTTATGGTCCAAAAACTAGTTTTTCATTTCAACATTTTTTCGAGCTATCCGCACGTGAGTGGTGTCGTTAGAAGCGCCTCGGCGAGGGCTACGTAAATATGTAATAAACTAAGGTAGGTGTAATATAAAAATTAAAGTTATGGTCCAAAAACTAGTTTTTCATTTCAACATTTTTTCGAGCTATCCGCACGTGAGTGGTGTCGTTAGAAGCGCCTCGGCGAGGGCTACGTAAATATGTAATAAACTAAGGTAGGTGTAATATAAAAATTAAAGTTATGGTCCAAAAACTAGTTTTTCATTTCAACATTTTTTCGAGCTATCCGCACGTGAGTGGTGTCGTTAGAAGCGCCTCGGCGAGGGCTACGTAAATATGTAATAAACTAAGGTAGGTGTAATATAAAAATTAAAGTTATGGTCCAAAAACTAGTTTTTCATTTCAACATTTTTTCGAGCTATCCGCACGTGAGTGGTGTCGTTAGAAGCGCCTCGGCGAGGGCTACGTAAATATGTAATAAACTAAGGTAGGTGTAATATAAAAATTAAAGTTATGGTCCAAAAACTAGTTTTTCATTTCAACATTTTTTCGAGCTATCCGCACGTGAGTGGTGTCGTTAGAAGCGCCTCGGCGAGGGCTACGTAAATATGTAATAAACTAAGGTAGGTGTAATATAAAAATTAAAGTTATGGTCCAAAAACTAGTTTTTCATTTCAACAATTATTCGAGCTATCCGCACGTGAGTGGTGTCGTTAGAAGCGCCTCGGCGAGGGCTACGTAAATATGTAATAAACTAAGGTAGGTGTAATATAAAAATTAAAGCTATGGTCCAAAAACTAGTTTTTCATTTCAACATTTTTTCGAGCTATCCGCACGTGAGTGGTGTCGTTAGAAGCGCCTCGGCGAGGGCTACGTAAATATGTAATAAACTAAGGTAGGTGTAATATAAAAATTAAAGTTATGGTCCAAAAACTAGTTTTTCATTTCAACATATTTTCGAGCTATCCGCACGTGAGTGGTGTCGTTAGAAGCGCCTCGGCGAGGGCTACGTAAATATGTAATAAACTAAGGTAGGTGTAATATAAAAATTAAAGTTATGGTCCAAAAACTAGTTTTTCATTTCAACATTTTTTCGAGCTATCCGCACGTGAGTGGTGTCGTTAGAAGCGCCTCGGCGAGGGCTACGTAAATATGTAATAAACTAAGGTAGGTGTAATATAAAAATTAAAGTTATGGTCCAAAAACTAGTTTTTCATTTCAACATTTTTTCGAGCTATCCGCACGTGAGTGGTGTCGTTAGAAGCGCCTCGGCGAGGGCTACGTAAATATGTAATAAACTAAGGTAGGTGTAATATAAAAATTAAAGTTATGGTCCAAAAACTAGTTTTTCATTTCAACATTTTTTCGAGCTATCCGCACGTGAATGGTGTCGTTAGAAGCGCCTCGGCGAGGGCTAGCTAAATATGTAATAAACTAAGGTAGGTGTAATATAAAAATTAAAGTTATGGTCCAAAAACTAGTTTTTCATTTCAACATTTTTTCGAGCTATCCGCACGTGAGTGGTGTCGTTAGAAGCGCCTCGGCGAGGGCTACGTAAATATGTAATAAACTAAGGTAGGTGTAATATAAAAATTAAAGTTATGGTCCAAAAACTAGTTTTTCATTTCAACATTTTTTCGAGCTATCCGCACGTGAGTGGTGTCGTTAGAAGCGCCTCGGCGAGGGCTACGTAAATATGTAATAAACTAAGGTAGGTGTAATATAAAAATTAAAGTTATGGTCCAAAAACTAGTTTTTCATTTCAACATTTTTTCGAGCTATCCGCACGTGAGTGGTGTCGTTAGAAGCGCCTCGGCGAGGGCTACGTAAATATGTAATAAACTAAGGTAGGTGTAATATAAAAATTAAAGTTATGGTCCAAAAACTAGTTTTTCATTTCAACATTTTTTCGAGCTATCCGCACGTGAGTGGTGTCGTTAGAAGCGCCTCGGCGAGGGCTACGTAAATATGTAATAAACTAAGGTAGGTGTAATATAAAAATTAAAGTTATGGTCCAAAAACTAGTTTTTCATTTCAACATTTTTTCGAGCTATCCGCACGTGAGTGGTGTCGTTAGAAGCGCCTCGGCGAGGGCTACGTAAATATGTAATAAACTAAGGTAGGTGTAATATAAAAATTAAAGTTATGGTCCAAAAACTAGTTTTTCATTTCAACATTTTTTCGAGCTATCCGCACGTGAGTGGTGTCGTTAGAAGCGCCTCGGCGAGGGCTACGTAAATATGTAATAAACTAAGGTAGGTGTAATATAAAAATTAAAGTTATGGTCCAAAAACTAGTTTTTCATTTCAACATTTTTTCGAGCTATCCGCACGTGAGTGGTGTCGTTAGAAGCGCCTCGGCGAGGGCTACGTAAATATGTAATAAACTAAGGTAGGTGTAATATAAAAATTAAAGTTATGGTCCAAAAACTAGTTTTTCATTTCAACATTTTTTCGAGCTATCCGCACGTGAGTGGTGTCGTTAGAAGCGCCTCGGCGAGGGCTACGTAAATATGTAATAAACTAAGGTAGGTGTAATATAAAAATTAAAGTTATGGTCCAAAAACTAGTTTTTCATTTCAACATTTTTTCGAGCTATCCGCACGTGAGTGGTGTCGTTAGAAGCGCCTCGGCGAGGGCTACGTAAATATGTAATAAACTAAGGTAGGTGTAATATAAAAATTAAAGTTATGGTCCAAAAACTAGTTTTTCATTTCAACATTTATTCGAGCTATCCGCACGTGAGTGGTGTCGTTAGAAGCGCCTCGGCGAGGGCTACGTAAATATGTAATAAACTAAGGTAGGTGTAATATAAAAATTAAAGTTATGGTCCAAAAACTAGTTTTTCATTTCAACATTTTTTCGAGCTATCCGCACGTGAGTGGTGTCGTTAGAAGCGCCTCGGCGAGGGCTAGCTAAATATGTAATAAACTAAGGTAGGTGTAATATAAAAATTAAAGTTATGGTCCAAAAACTAGTTGTTTTTCATTTCAACATTTTTTCGAGCTATCCGCACGTGAGTGGTGTCGTTAGAAGCGCCTCGGCGAGGGCTAGCTAAATATGTAATAAACTAAGGTAGGTGTAATATAAAAATTAAAGTTATGGTCCAAAAACTAGTTTTTCATTTCAACATTTTTTCGAGCTATCCGCACGTGAGTGGTGTCGTTAGAAGCGCCTCGGCGAGGGCTACGTAAATATGTAATAAACTAAGGTAGGTGTAATATAAAAATTAAAGTTATGGTCCAAAAACTAGTTTTTCATTTCAACATTTTTTCGAGCTATCCGCACGTGAGTGGTGTCGTTAGAAGCGCCTCGGCGAGGGCTAGCTAAATATGTAATAAACTAAGGTAGGTGTAATATAAAAATTAAAGTTATGGTCCAAAAACTAGTTTTTCATTTCAACATTTTTTCGAGCTATCCGCACGTGAGTGGTGTCGTTAGAAGCGCCTCGGCGAGGGCTACGTAAATATGTAATAAACTAAGGTAGGTGTAATATAAAAATTAAAGTTATGGTCCAAAAACTAGTTTTTCATTTCAACATTTTTTCGAGCTATCCGCACGTGAGTGGTGTCGTTAGAAGCGCCTCGGCGAGGGCTACGTAAATATGTAATAAACTAAGGTAGGTGTAATATAAAAATTAAAGTTATGGTCCAAAAACTAGTTTTTCATTTCAACATTTTTTCGAGCTATCCGCACGTGAGTGGTGTCGTTAGAAGCGCCTCGGCGAGGGCTACGTAAATATGTAATAAACTAAGGTAGGTGTAATATAAAAATTAAAGTTATGGTCCAAAAACTAGTTTTTCATTTCAACATTTTTTCGAGCTATCCGCACGTGAGTGGTGTCGTTAGAAGCGCCTCGGCGAGGGCTAGCTAAATATGTAATAAACTAAGGTAGGTGTAATATAAAAATTAAAGTTATGGTCCAAAAACTAGTTTTTCATTTCAACATTTTTTCGAGCTATCCGCACGTGAGTGGTGTCGTTAGAAGCGCCTCGGCGAGGGCTAGCTAAATATGTAATAAACTAAGGTAGGTGTAATATAAAAATTAAAGTTATGGTCCAAAAACTAGTTTTTCATTTCAACATTTTTTCGAGCTATCCGCACGTGAATGGTGTCGTTAGAAGCGCCTCGGCGAGGGCTAGCTAAATATGTAATAAACTAAGGTAGGTGTAATATAAAAATTAAAGTTATGGTCCAAAAACTAGTTTTTCATTTCAACATTTTTTCGAGCTATCCGCACGAGAATGGTGTCGTTAGAAGCGCCTCGGCGAGGGCTAGCTAAATATGTAATAAACTAAGGTAGGTGTAATATAAAAATTAAAGTTATGGTCCAAAAACTAGTTTTTCATTTCAACATTTTTTCGAGCTATCCGCACGGGAGTGGTGTCGTTAGAAGCGCCTCGGCGAGGGCTAGCTAAATATGTAATAAACTAAGGTAGGTGTAATATAAAAATTAAAGTTATGGTCCAAAAACTAGTTTTTCATTTCAACATTTTTTCGAGCTATCCGCACGTGAGTGGTGTCGTTAGAAGCGCCTCGGCGAGGGCTAGCTAAATATGTAATAAACTAAGGTAGGTGTAATATAAAAATTAAAGTTATGGTCAAAAAACTAGTTTTTCATTTCAACATTTTTTCGAGCTATCCGCACGTGAATGGTGTCGTTAGAAGCGCCTCGGCGAGGGCTAGCTAAATATGTAATAAACTAAGGTAGGTGTAATATAAAAATTAAAGTTATGGTCCAAAAACTAGTTTTTCATTTCAACATTTTTTCGAGCTTTCCGCACGTGAGTGGTGTCGTTAGAAGCGCCTCGGCGAGGGCTAGCTAAATATGTAATAAACTAAGGTAGGTGTAATATAAAAATTTAAGTTATGGTCCAAAAACTAGTTTTTCATTTCAACATTTTTTCGAGCTATCCGCACGTGAGTGGTGTCGTTAGAAGCGCCTCGGCGAGGGCTAGCTAAATATGTAATAAACTAAGGTAGGTGTAATATAAAAATTAAAGTTATGGTCCAAAAACTAGTTGTTTTTCATTTCAACATTTTTTCGAGCTATCCGCACGTGAGTGGTGTCGTTAGAAGCGCCTCGGCGAGGGCTACGTAAATATGTAATAAACTAAGGTAGGTGTAATATAAAAATTAAAGTTATGGTCCAAAAACTAGTTTTTCATTTCAACATTTTTTCGAGCTATCCGCACGTGAGTGGTGTCGTTAGAAGCGCCTCGGCGAGGGCTACCTAAATATGTAATAAACTAAGGTAGGTGTAATATAAAAATTAAAGTTATGGTCCAAAAACTAGTTTTTCATTTCAACATTTTTTCGAGCTATCCGCACGTGAATGGTGTCGTTAGAAGCGCCTCGGCGAGGGCTAGGTAAATATGTAATAAACTAAGGTAGGTGTAATATAAAAATTAAAGTTATGGTCCAAAAACTAGTTTTTCATTTCAACATTTTTTCGAGCTTTCCGCACGTGAGTGGTGTCGTTAGAAGCGCCTCGGCGAGGGCTAGCTAAATATGTAATAAACTAAGGTAGGTGTAATATAAAAATTTAAGTTATGGTCCAAAAACTAGTTTTTCATTTCAACATTTTTTCGAGCTATCCGCACGTGAGTGGTGTCGTTAGAAGCGCCTCGGCGAGGGCTAGCTAAATATGTAATAAACTAAGGTAGGTGTAATATAAAAATTAAAGTTATGGTCCAAAAACTAGTTGTTTTTCATTTCAACATTTTTTCGAGCTATCCGCACGTGAGTGGTGTCGTTAGAAGCGCCTCGGCGAGGGCTACGTAAATATGTAATAAACTAAGGTAGGTGTAATATAAAAATTAAAGTTATGGTCCAAAAACTAGTTTTTCATTTCAACATTTTTTCGAGCTATCCGCACGTGAGTGGTGTCGTTAGAAGCGCCTCGGCGAGGGCTAGCTAAATATGTAATAAACTAAGGTAGGTGTAATATAAAAATTAAAGTTATGGTCCAAAAACTAGTTTTTCATTTCAACATTTTTTCGAGCTATCCGCACGTGAGTGGTGTCGTTAGAAGCGCCTCGGCGAGGGCTACGTAAATATGTAATAAACTAAGGTAGGTTTAATATAAAAATTAAAGTTATGGTCCAAAAACTAGTTTTTCATTTCAACATTTTTTCGAGCTATCCGCACGTGAGTGGTGTCGTTAGAAGCGCCTCGGCGAGGGCTACGTAAATATGTAATAAACTAAGGTAGGTGTAATATAAAAATTAAAGTTATGGTCCAAAAACTAGTTTTTCATTTCAACATTTTTTCGAGCTATCCGCACGTGAGTGGTGTCGTTAGAAGCGCCTCGGCGAGGGCTACGTAAATATGTAATAAACTAAGGTAGGTGTAATATAAAAATTAAAGTTATGGTCCAAAAACTAGTTTTTCATTTCAACATTTTTTCGAGCTATCCGCACGTGAGTGGTGTCGTTAGAAGCGCCTCGGCGAGGGCTACGTAAATATGTAATAAACTAAGGTAGGTGTAATATAAAAATTAAAGTTATGGTCCAAAAACTAGTTTTTCATTTCAACATTTTTTCGAGCTATCCGCACGTGAGTGGTGTCGTTAGAAGCGCCTCGGCGAGGGCTACGTAAATATGTAATAAACTAAGGTAGGTGTAATATAAAAATTAAAGCTATGGTCCAAAAACTAGTTTTTCATTTCAACATTTTTTCGAGCTATCCGCACGTGAGTGTTGTCGTTAGAAGCGCCTCGGCGAGGGCTAGCTAAATATGTAATAAACTAAGGTAGGTGTAATATAAAAATTAAAGTTATGGTCCAAAAACTAGTTTTTCATTTCAACATTTTTTCGAGCTATCCGCACGTGAGTGGTGTCGTTAGAAGCGCCTCGGCGAGGGCTAGCTAAATATGTAATAAACTAAGGTAGGTGTAATATAAAAATTAAAGTTATGGTCCAAAAACTAGTTTTTCATTTCAACATTTTTTCGAGCTATCCGCACGTGAGTGGTGTCGTTAGAAGCGCCTCGGCGAGGGCTACGTAAATATGTAATAAACTAAGGTAGGTGTAATATAAAAATTAAAGTTATGGTCCAAAAACTAGTTTTTCATTTCAACATTTTTTCGAGCTATCCGCACGTGAGTGGTGTCGTTAGAAGCGCCTCGGCGAGGGCTACGTAAATATGTAATAAACTAAGGTAGGTGCAATATAAAAATTAAAGTTATGGTCCAAAAACTAGTTTTTCATTTCAACATTTTTTCGAGCTATCCGCACGTGAGTGGTGTCGTTAGAAGCGCCTCGGCGAGGGCTACGTAAATATGTAATAAACTAAGGTAGGTGTAATATAAAAATTAAAGTTATGGTCCAAAAACTAGTTTTTCATTTCAACATTTTTTCGAGCTATCCGCACGTGAGTGGTGTCGTTAGAAGCGCCTCGGCGAGGGCTACGTAAATATGTAATAAACTAAGGTAGGTGTAATATAAAAATTAAAGTTATGGTCCAAAAACTAGTTTTTCATTTCAACATTTTTTCGAGCTATCCGCACGTGAGTGGTGTCGTTAGAAGCGCCTCGGCGAGGGCTACGTAAATATGTAATAAACTAAGGTAGGTGTAATATAAAAATTAAAGTTATGGTCCAAAAACTAGTTTTTCATTTCAACATTTTTTCGAGCTATCCGCACGTGAGTGGTGTCGTTAGAAGCGCCTCGGCGAGGGCTACGTAAATATGTAATAAACTAAGGTAGGTGTAATATAAAAATTAAAGTTATGGTCCAAAAACTAGTTTTTCATTTCAACATTTTTTCGAGCTATCCGCACGTGAGTGGTGTCGTTAGAAGCGCCTCGGCGAGGGCTACGTAAATATGTAATAAACTAAGGTAGGTGTAATATAAAAATTAAAGTTATGGTCCAAAAACTAGTTTTTCATTTCAACATTTTTTCGAGCTATCCGCACGTGAGTGGTGTCGTTAGAAGCGCCTCGGCGAGGGCTAGCTAAATATGTAATAAACTAAGGTAGGTGTAATATAAAAATTAAAGTTATGGTCCAAAAACTAGTTTTTCATTTCAACATTTTTTCGAGCTATCCGCACGTGAGTGGTGTCGTTAGAAGCGCCTCGGCGAGGGCTAGCTAAATATGTAATAAACTAAGGTAGGTGTAATATAAAAATTAAAGTTATGGTCCAAAAACTAGTTTTTCATTTCAACATTTTTTCGAGCTATCCGCACGTGAGTGGTGTCGTTAGAAGCGCCTCGGCGAGGGCTACGTAAATATGTAATAAACTAAGGTAGGTGTAATATAAAAATTAAAGTTATGGTCCAAAAACTAGTTTTTCATTTCAACATTTTTTCGAGCTATCCGCACGTGAGTGGTGTCGTTAGAAGCGCCTCGGCGAGGGCTACGTAAATATGTAATAAACTAAGGTAGGTGTAATATAAAAATTAAAGTTATGGTCCAAAAACTAGTTTTTCATTTCAACATTTTTTCGAGCTATCCGCACGTGAGTGGTGTCGTTAGAAGCGCCTCGGCGAGGGCTACGTAAATATGTAATAAACTAAGGTAGGTGTAATATAAAAATTAAAGTTATGGTCCAAAAACTAGTTTTTCATTTCAACATTTTTTCGAGCTATCCGCACGTGAATGGTGTCGTTAGAAGCGCCTCGGCGAGGGCTACGTAAATATGTAATAAACTAAGGTAGGTGTAATATAAAAATTAAAGTTATGGTCCAAAAACTAGTTTTTCATTTCAACATTTTTTCGAGCTATCCGCACGTGAGTGGTGTCGTTAGAAGCGCCTCGGCGAGGGCTACGTAAATATGTAATAAACTAAGGTAGGTGTAATATAAAAATTAAAGTTATGGTCCAAAAACTAGTTTTTCATTTCAACATTTTTTCGAGCTATCCGCACGTGAGTGGTGTCGTTAGAAGCGCCTCGGCGAGGGCTACGTAAATATGTAATAAACTAAGGTAGGTGTAATATAAAAATTAAAGTTATGGTCCAAAAACTAGTTTTTCATTTCAACATTTTTTCGAGCTATCCGCACGTGAGTGGTGTCGTTAGAAGCGCCTCGGCGAGGGCTACGTAAATATGTAATAAACTAAGGTAGGTGTAATATAAAAATTAAAGTTATGGTCCAAAAACTAGTTTTTCATTTCAACATTTTTTCGAGCTATCCGCACGTGAGTGGTGTCGTTAGAAGCGCCTCGGCGAGGGCTACGTAAATATGTAATAAACTAAGGTAGGTGTAATATAAAAATTAAAGTTATGGTCCAAAAACTAGTTTTTCATTTCAACATTTTTTCGAGCTATCCGCACGTGAGTGGTGTCGTTAGAAGCGCCTCGGCGAGGGCTACGTAAATATGTAATAAACTAAGGTAGGTGTAATATAAAAATTAAAGTTATGGTCCAAAAACTAGTTTTTCATTTCAACATTTTTTCGAGCTATCCGCACGTGAGTGGTGTCGTTAGAAGCGCCTCGGCGAGGGCTACGTAAATATGTAATAAACTAAGGTAGGTGTAATATAAAAATTAAAGTTATGGTCCAAAAACTAGTTTTTCATTTCAACATTTTTTCGAGCTATCCGCACGTGAGTGGTGTCGTTAGAAGCGCCTCGGCGAGGGCTACGTAAATATGTAATAAACTAAGGTAGGTGTAATATAAAAATTAAAGTTATGGTCCAAAAACTAGTTTTTCATTTCAACATTTTTTCGAGCTATCCGCACGTGAGTGGTGTCGTTAGAAGCGCCTCGGCGAGGGCTACGTAAATATGTAATAAACTAAGGTAGGTTTAATATAAAAATTAAAGTTATGGTCCAAAAACTAGTTTTTCATTTCAACATTTTTTCGAGCTATCCGCACGTGAGTGGTGTCGTTAGAAGCGCCTCGGCGAGGGCTACGTAAATATGTAATAAACTAAGGTAGGTGTAATATAAAAATTAAAGTTATGGTCCAAAAACTAGTTTTTCATTTCAACATTTTTTCGAGCTATCCGCACGTGAGTGGTGTCGTTAGAAGCGCCTCGGCGAGGGCTACGTAAATATGTAATAAACTAAGGTAGGTGTAATATAAAAATTAAAGTTATGGTCCAAAAACTAGTTTTTCATTTCAACATTTTTTCGAGCTATCCGCACGTGAGTGGTGTCGTTAGAAGCGCCTCGGCGAGGGCTACGTAAATATGTAATAAACTAAGGTAAGTGTAATATAAAAATTAAAGTTATGGTCCAAAAACTAGTTTTTCATTTCAACATTTTTTCGAGCTATCCGCACGTGAGTGGTGTCGTTAGAAGCGCCTCGGCGAGGGCTACGTAAATATGTAATAAACTAAGGTAGGTGTAATATAAAAATTAAAGCTATGGTCCAAAAACTAGTTTTTCATTTCAACATTTTTTCGAGCTATCCGCACGTGAGTGTTGTCGTTAGAAGCGCCTCGGCGAGGGCTAGCTAAATATGTAATAAACTAAGGTAGGTGTAATATAAAAATTAAAGTTATGGTCCAAAAACTAGTTTTTCATTTCAACATTTTTTCGAGCTATCCGCACGTGAGTGGTGTCGTTAGAAGCGCCTCGGCGAGGGCTAGCTAAATATGTAATAAACTAAGGTAGGTGTAATATAAAAATTAAAGTTATGGTCCAAAAACTAGTTTTTCATTTCAACATTTTTTCGAGCTATCCGCACGTGAGTGGTGTCGTTAGAAGCGCCTCGGCGAGGGCTACGTAAATATGTAATAAACTAAGGTAGGTGTAATATAAAAATTAAAGTTATGGTCCAAAAACTAGTTTTTCATTTCAACATTTTTTCGAGCTATCCGCACGTGAGTGGTGTCGTTAGAAGCGCCTCGGCGAGGGCTACGTAAATATGTAATAAACTAAGGTAGGTGCAATATAAAAATTAAAGTTATGGTCCAAAAACTAGTTTTTCATTTCAACATTTTTTCGAGCTATCCGCACGTGAGTGGTGTCGTTAGAAGCGCCTCGGCGAGGGCTACGTAAATATGTAATAAACTAAGGTAGGTGTAATATAAAAATTAAAGTTATGGTCCAAAAACTAGTTTTTCATTTCAACATTTTTTCGAGCTATCCGCACGTGAGTGGTGTCGTTAGAAGCGCCTCGGCGAGGGCTACGTAAATATGTAATAAACTAAGGTAGGTGTAATATAAAAATTAAAGTTATGGTCCAAAAACTAGTTTTTCATTTCAACATTTTTTCGAGCTATCCGCACGTGAGTGGTGTCGTTAGAAGCGCCTCGGCGAGGGCTACGTAAATATGTAATAAACTAAGGTAGGTGTAATATAAAAATTAAAGTTATGGTCCAAAAACTAGTTTTTCATTTCAACATTTTTTCGAGCTATCCGCACGTGAGTGGTGTCGTTAGAAGCGCCTCGGCGAGGGCTACGTAAATATGTAATAAACTAAGGTAGGTGTAATATAAAAATTAAAGTTATGGTCCAAAAACTAGTTTTTCATTTCAACATTTTTTCGAGCTATCCGCACGTGAGTGGTGTCGTTAGAAGCGCCTCGGCGAGGGCTACGTAAATATGTAATAAACTAAGGTAGGTGTAATATAAAAATTAAAGTTATGGTCCAAAAACTAGTTTTTCATTTCAACATTTTTTCGAGCTATCCGCACGTGAGTGGTGTCGTTAGAAGCGCCTCGGCGAGGGCTAGCTAAATATGTAATAAACTAAGGTAGGTGTAATATAAAAATTAAAGTTATGGTCCAAAAACTAGTTTTTCATTTCAACATTTTTTCGAGCTATCCGCACGTGAGTGGTGTCGTTAGAAGCGCCTCGGCGAGGGCTAGCTAAATATGTAATAAACTAAGGTAGGTGTAATATAAAAATTAAAGTTATGGTCCAAAAACTAGTTTTTCATTTCAACATTTTTTCGAGCTATCCGCACGTGAGTGGTGTCGTTAGAAGCGCCTCGGCGAGGGCTACGTAAATATGTAATAAACTAAGGTAGGTGTAATATAAAAATTAAAGTTATGGTCCAAAAACTAGTTTTTCATTTCAACATTTTTTCGAGCTATCCGCACGTGAGTGGTGTCGTTAGAAGCGCCTCGGCGAGGGCTACGTAAATATGTAATAAACTAAGGTAGGTGTAATATAAAAATTAAAGTTATGGTCCAAAAACTAGTTTTTCATTTCAACATTTTTTCGAGCTATCCGCACGTGAGTGGTGTCGTTAGAAGCGCCTCGGCGAGGGCTACGTAAATATGTAATAAACTAAGGTAGGTGTAATATAAAAATTAAAGTTATGGTCCAAAAACTAGTTTTTCATTTCAACATTTTTTCGAGCTATCCGCACGTGAATGGTGTCGTTAGAAGCGCCTCGGCGAGGGCTACGTAAATATGTAATAAACTAAGGTAGGTGTAATATAAAAATTAAAGTTATGGTCCAAAAACTAGTTTTTCATTTCAACATTTTTTCGAGCTATCCGCACGTGAGTGGTGTCGTTAGAAGCGCCTCGGCGAGGGCTACGTAAATATGTAATAAACTAAGGTAGGTGTAATATAAAAATTAAAGTTATGGTCCAAAAACTAGTTTTTCATTTCAACATTTTTTCGAGCTATCCGCACGTGAGTGGTGTCGTTAGAAGCGCCTCGGCGAGGGCTACGTAAATATGTAATAAACTAAGGTAGGTGTAATATAAAAATTAAAGTTATGGTCCAAAAACTAGTTTTTCATTTCAACATTTTTTCGAGCTATCCGCACGTGAGTGGTGTCGTTAGAAGCGCCTCGGCGAGGGCTACGTAAATATGTAATAAACTAAGGTAGGTGTAATATAAAAATTAAAGTTATGGTCCAAAAACTAGTTTTTCATTTCAACATTTTTTCGAGCTATCCGCACGTGAGTGGTGTCGTTAGAAGCGCCTCGGCGAGGGCTACGTAAATATGTAATAAACTAAGGTAGGTGTAATATAAAAATTAAAGTTATGGTCCAAAAACTAGTTTTTCATTTCAACATTTTTTCGAGCTATCCGCACGTGAGTGGTGTCGTTAGAAGCGCCTCGGCGAGGGCTACGTAAATATGTAATAAACTAAGGTAGGTGTAATATAAAAATTAAAGTTATGGTCCAAAAACTAGTTTTTCATTTCAACATTTTTTCGAGCTATCCGCACGTGAGTGGTGTCGTTAGAAGCGCCTCGGCGAGGGCTACGTAAATATGTAATAAACTAAGGTAGGTGTAATATAAAAATTAAAGTTATGGTCCAAAAACTAGTTTTTCATTTCAACATTTTTTCGAGCTATCCGCACGTGAGTGGTGTCGTTAGAAGCGCCTCGGCGAGGGCTACGTAAATATGTAATAAACTAAGGTAGGTGTAATATAAAAATTAAAGTTATGGTCCAAAAACTAGTTTTTCATTTCAACATTTTTTCGAGCTATCCGCACGTGAATGGTGTCGTTAGAAGCGCCTCGGCGAGGGCTACGTAAATATGTAATAAACTAAGGTAGGTGTAATATAAAAATTAAAGTTATGGTCCAAAAACTAGTTTTTCATTTCAACATTTTTTCGAGCTATCCGCACGTGAGTGGTGTCGTTAGAAGCGCCTCGGCGAGGGCTACGTAAATATGTAATAAACTAAGGTAGGTGTAATATAAAAATTAAAGTTATGGTCCAAAAACTAGTTTTTCATTTCAACATTTTTTCGAGCTATCCGCACGTGAGTGGTGTCGTTAGAAGCGCCTCGGCGAGGGCTACGTAAATATGTAATAAACTAAGGTAGGTGTAATATAAAAATTAAAGTTATGGTCCAAAAACTAGTTTTTCATTTCAACATTTTTTCGAGCTATCCGCACGTGAGTGGTGTCGTTAGAAGCGCCTCGGCGAGGGCTACGTAAATATGTAATAAACTAAGGTAGGTGTAATATAAAAATTAAAGTTATGGTCCAAAAACTAGTTTTTCATTTCAACATTTTTTCGAGCTATCCGCACGTGAGTGGTGTCGTTAGAAGCGCCTCGGCGAGGGCTACGTAAATATGTAATAAACTAAGGTAGGTGTAATATAAAAATTAAAGTTATGGTCCAAAAACTAGTTTTTCATTTCAACATTTTTTCGAGCTATCCGCACGTGAGTGGTGTCGTTAGAAGCGCCTCGGCGAGGGCTACGTAAATATGTAATAAACTAAGGTAGGTGTAATATAAAAATTAAAGTTATGGTCCAAAAACTAGTTTTTCATTTCAACATTTTTTCGAGCTATCCGCACGTGAGTGGTGTCGTTAGAAGCGCCTCGGCGAGGGCTACGTAAATATGTAATAAACTAAGGTAGGTGTAATATAAAAATTAAAGTTATGGTCCAAAAACTAGTTTTTCATTTCAACATTTTTTCGAGCTATCCGCACGTGAGTGGTGTCGTTAGAAGCGCCTCGGCGAGGGCTAGCTAAATATGTAATAAACTAAGGTAGGTGTAATATAAAAATTAAAGTTATGGTCCAAAAACTAGTTTTTCATTTCAACATTTTTTCGAGCTATCCGCACGTGAGTGGTGTCGTTAGAAGCGCCTCGGCGAGGGCTACGTAAATATGTAATAAACTAAGGTAGGTGTAATATAAAAATTAAAGTTATGGTCCAAAAACTAGTTTTTCATTTCAACATTTTTTCGAGCTATCTGCACGTGAGTGGTGTCGTTAGAAGCGCCTCGGCGAGGGCTAGCTAAATATGTAATAAACTAAGGTAGGTGTAATATAAAAATTAAAGTTATGGTCCAAAAACTAGTTTTTCATTTCAACATTTTTTCGAGCTATCCGCACGTGAGTGGTGTCGTTAGAAGCGCCTCGGCGAGGGCTACGTAAATATGTAATAAACTAAGGTAGGTGTAATATAAAAATTAAAGTTATGGTCCAAAAACTAGTTTTTCATTTCAACATTTTTTCGAGCTATCCGCACGTGAGTGGTGTCGTTAGAAGCGCCTCGGCGAGGGCTACGTAAATATGTAATAAACTAAGGTAGGTGTAATATAAAAATTAAAGTTATGGTCCAAAAACTAGTTTTTCATTTCAACATTTTTTCGAGCTATCCGCACGTGAGTGGTGTCGTTAGAAGCGCCTCGGCGAGGGCTAGCTAAATATGTAATAAACTAAGGTAGGTGTAATATAAAAATTAAAGTTATGGTCCAAAAACTAGTTTTTCATTTCAACATTTTTTCGAGCTATCCGCACGTGAGTGGTGTCGTTAGAAGCGCCTCGGCGAGGGCTAGCTAAATATGTAATAAACTAAGGTAGGTGTAATATAAAAATTAAAGTTATGGTCCAAAAACTAGTTTTTCATTTCAACATTTTTTCGAGCTATCCGCACGTGAGTGGTGTCGTTAGAAGCGCCTCGGCGAGGGCTACGTAAATATGTAATAAACTAAGGTAGGTGTAATATAAAAATTAAAGTTATGGTCCAAAAACTAGTTTTTCATTTCAACATTTTTTCGAGCTATCCGCACGTGAGTGGTGTCGTTAGAAGCGCTTCGGCGAGGGCTACGTAAATATGTAATAAACTAAGGTAGGTGTAATATAAAAATTAAAGTTATGGTCCAAAAACTAGTTTTTCATTTCAACATTTTTTCGAGCTATCCGCACGTGAGTGGTGTCGTTAGAAGCGCCTCGGCGAGGGCTACGTAAATATGTAATAAACTAAGGTAGGTGTAATATAAAAATTAAAGTTATGGTCCAAAAACTAGTTTTTCATTTCAACATTTTTTCGAGCTATCCGCACGTGAGTGGTGTCGTTAGAAGCGCCTCGGCGAGGGCTACGTAAATATGTAATAAACTAAGGTAGGTGTAATATAAAAATTAAAGTTATGGTCCAAAAACTAGTTTTTCATTTCAACATTTTTTCGAGCTATCCGCACGTGAGTGGTGTCGTTAGAAGCGCCTCGGCGAGGGCTACGTAAATATGTAATAAACTAAGGTAGGTGTAATATAAAAATTAAAGTTATGGTCCAAAAACTAGTTTTTCATTTCAACATTTTTTCGAGCTATCCGCACGTGAGTGGTGTCGTTAGAAGCGCCTCGGCGAGGGCTACGTAAATATGTAATAAACTAAGGTAGGTGTAATATAAAAATTAAAGTTATGGTCCAAAAACTAGTTTTTCATTTCAACATTTTTTCGAGCTATCCGCACGTGAGTGGTGTCGTTAGAAGCGCCTCGGCGAGGGCTACGTAAATATGTAATAAACTAAGGTAGGTGTAATATAAAAATTAAAGCTATGGTCCAAAAACTAGTTTTTCATTTCAACATTTTTTCGAGCTATCCGCACGTGAGTGGTGTCGTTAGAAGCGCCTCGGCGAGGGCTACGTAAATATGTAATAAACTAAGGTAGGTGTAATATAAAAATTAAAGTTATGGTCCAAAAACTAGTTTTTCATTTCAACATATTTTCGAGCTATCCGCACGTGAGTGGTGTCGTTAGAAGCGCCTCGGCGAGGGCTACGTAAATATGTAATAAACTAAGGTAGGTGTAATATAAAAATTAAAGTTATGGTCCAAAAACTAGTTTTTCATTTCAACATTTTTTCGAGCTATCCGCACGTGAGTGGTGTCGTTAGAAGCGCCTCGGCGAGGGCTACGTAAATATGTAATAAACTAAGGTAGGTGTAATATAAAAATTAAAGTTATGGTCCAAAAACTAGTTTTTCATTTCAACATTTTTTCGAGCTATCCGCACGTGAGTGGTGTCGTTAGAAGCGCCTCGGCGAGGGCTACGTAAATATGTAATAAACTAAGGTAGGTGTAATATAAAAATTAAAGTTATGGTCCAAAAACTAGTTTTTCATTTCAACATTTTTTCGAGCTATCCGCACGTGAGTGGTGTCGTTAGAAGCGCCTCGGCGAGGGCTACGTAAATATGTAATAAACTAAGGTAGGTGTAATATAAAAATTAAAGTTATGGTCCAAAAACTAGTTTTTCATTTCAACATTTTTTCGAGCTATCCGCACGTGAGTGGTGTCGTTAGAAGCGCCTCGGCGAGGGCTACGTAAATATGTAATAAACTAAGGTAGGTGTAATATAAAAATTAAAGTTATGGTCCAAAAACTAGTTTTTCATTTCAACATTTTTTCGAGCTATCCGCACGTGAGTGGTGTCGTTAGAAGCGCCTCGGCGAGGGCTACGTAAATATGTAATAAACTAAGGTAGGTGTAATATAAAAATTAAAGTTATGGTCCAAAAACTAGTTTTTCATTTCAACATTTTTTCGAGCTATCCGCACGTGAGTGGTGTCGTTAGAAGCGCCTCGGCGAGGGCTACGTAAATATGTAATAAACTAAGGTAGGTGTAATATAAAAATTAAAGTTATGGTCCAAAAACTAGTTTTTCATTTCAACATTTTTTCGAGCTATCCGCACGTGAGTGGTGTCGTTAGAAGCGCCTCGGCGAGGGCTACGTAAATATGTAATAAACTAAGGTAGGTGTAATATAAAAATTAAAGTTATGGTCCAAAAACTAGTTTTTCATTTCAACATTTTTTCGAGCTATCCGCACGTGAGTGGTGTCGTTAGAAGCGCCTCGGCGAGGGCTACGTAAATATGTAATAAACTAAGGTAGGTGTAATATAAAAATTAAAGTTATGGTCCAAAAACTAGTTTTTCATTTCAACATTTATTCGAGCTATCCGCACGTGAGTGGTGTCGTTAGAAGCGCCTCGGCGAGGGCTACGTAAATATGTAATAAACTAAGGTAGGTGTAATATAAAAATTAAAGCTATGGTCCAAAAACTAGTTTTTCATTTCAACATTTTTTCGAGCTATCCGCACGTGAGTGGTGTCGTTAGAAGCGCCTCGGCGAGGGCTACGTAAATATGTAATAAACTAAGGTAGGTGTAATATAAAAATTAAAGTTATGGTCCAAAAACTAGTTTTTCATTTCAACATATTTTCGAGCTATCCGCACGTGAGTGGTGTCGTTAGAAGCGCCTCGGCGAGGGCTACGTAAATATGTAATAAACTAAGGTAGGTGTAATATAAAAATTAAAGTTATGGTCCAAAAACTAGTTTTTCATTTCAACATTTTTTCGAGCTATCCGCACGTGAGTGGTGTCGTTAGAAGCGCCTCGGCGAGGGCTACGTAAATATGTAATAAACTAAGGTAGGTGTAATATAAAAATTAAAGTTATGGTCCAAAAACTAGTTTTTCATTTCAACATTTTTTCGAGCTATCCGCACGTGAGTGGTGTCGTTAGAAGCGCCTCGGCGAGGGCTACGTAAATATGTAATAAACTAAGGTAGGTGTAATATAAAAATTAAAGCTATGGTCCAAAAACTAGTTTTTCATTTCAACATTTTTTCGAGCTATCCGCACGTGAGTGGTGTCGTTAGAAGCGCCTCGGCGAGGGCTACGTAAATATGTAATAAACTAAGGTAGGTGTAATATAAAAATTAAAGTTATGGTCCAAAAACTAGTTTTTCATTTCAACATATTTTCGAGCTATCCGCACGTGAGTGGTGTCGTTAGAAGCGCCTCGGCGAGGGCTACGTAAATATGTAATAAACTAAGGTAGGTGTAATATAAAAATTAAAGTTATGGTCCAAAAACTAGTTTTTCATTTCAACATTTTTTCGAGCTATCCGCACGTGAGTGGTGTCGTTAGAAGCGCCTCGGCGAGGGCTACGTAAATATGTAATAAACTAAGGTAGGTGTAATATAAAAATTAAAGTTATGGTCCAAAAACTAGTTTTTCATTTCAACATTTTTTCGAGCTATCCGCACGTGAGTGGTGTCGTTAGAAGCGCCTCGGCGAGGGCTACGTAAATATGTAATAAACTAAGGTAGGTGTAATATAAAAATTAAAGTTATGGTCCAAAAACTAGTTTTTCATTTCAACATTTTTTCGAGCTATCCGCACGTGAGTGGTGTCGTTAGAAGCGCCTCGGCGAGGGCTACGTAAATATGTAATAAACTAAGGTAGGTGTAATATAAAAGTTAAAGTTATGGTCCAAAAACTAGTTTTTCATTTCAACATTTTTTCGAGCTATCCGCACGTGAGTGGTGTCGTTAGAAGCGCCTCGGCGAGGGCTACGTAAATATGTAATAAACTAAGGTAGGTGTAATATAAAAATTAAAGTTATGGTCCAAAAACTAGTTTTTCATTTCAACATTTTTTCGAGCTATCCGCACGTGAGTGGTGTCGTTAGAAGCGCCTCGGCGAGGGCTACGTAAATATGTAATAAACTAAGGTAGGTGTAATATAAAAATTAAAGTTATGGTCCAAAAACTAGTTTTTCATTTCAACATTTATTCGAGCTATCCGCACGTGAGTGGTGTCGTTAGAAGCGCCTCGGCGAGGGCTACGTAAATATGTAATAAACTAAGGTAGGTGTAATATAAAAATTAAAGCTATGGTCCAAAAACTAGTTTTTCATTTCAACATTTTTTCGAGCTATCCGCACGTGAGTGGTGTCGTTAGAAGCGCCTCGGCGAGGGCTACGTAAATATGTAATAAACTAAGGTAGGTGTAATATAAAAATTAAAGTTATGGTCCAAAAACTAGTTTTTCATTTCAACATATTTTCGAGCTATCCGCACGTGAGTGGTGTCGTTAGAAGCGCCTCGGCGAGGGCTACGTAAATATGTAATAAACTAAGGTAGGTGTAATATAAAAATTAAAGTTATGGTCCAAAAACTAGTTTTTCATTTCAACATTTTTTCGAGCTATCCGCACGTGAGTGGTGTCGTTAGAAGCGCCTCGGCGAGGGCTACGTAAATATGTAATAAACTAAGGTAGGTGTAATATAAAAATTAAAGTTATGGTCCAAAAACTAGTTTTTCATTTCAACATTTTTTCGAGCTATCCGCACGTGAGTGGTGTCGTTAGAAGCGCCTCGGCGAGGGCTACGTAAATATGTAATAAACTAAGGTAGGTGTAATATAAAAATTAAAGTTATGGTCCAAAAACTAGTTTTTCATTTCAACATTTTTTCGAGCTATCCGCACGTGAGTGGTGTCGTTAGAAGCGCCTCGGCGAGGGCTACGTAAATATGTAATAAACTAAGGTAGGTGTAATATAAAAATTAAAGTTATGGTCCAAAAACTAGTTTTTCATTTCAACATTTATTCGAGCTATCCGCACGTGAGTGGTGTCGTTAGAAGCGCCTCGGCGAGGGCTACGTAAATATGTAATAAACTAAGGTAGGTGTAATATAAAAATTAAAGCTATGGTCCAAAAACTAGTTTTTCATTTCAACATTTTTTCGAGCTATCCGCACGTGAGTGGTGTCGTTAGAAGCGCCTCGGCGAGGGCTACGTAAATATGTAATAAACTAAGGTAGGTGTAATATAAAAATTAAAGTTATGGTCCAAAAACTAGTTTTTCATTTCAACATATTTTCGAGCTATCCGCACGTGAGTGGTGTCGTTAGAAGCGCCTCGGCGAGGGCTACGTAAATATGTAATAAACTAAGGTAGGTGTAATATAAAAATTAAAGTTATGGTCCAAAAACTAGTTTTTCATTTCAACATTTTTTCGAGCTATCCGCACGTGAGTGGTGTCGTTAGAAGCGCCTCGGCGAGGGCTACGTAAATATGTAATAAACTAAGGTAGGTGTAATATAAAAATTAAAGTTATGGTCCAAAAACTAGTTTTTCATTTCAACATTTTTTCGAGCTATCCGCACGTGAGTGGTGTCGTTAGAAGCGCCTCGGCGAGGGCTACGTAAATATGTAATAAACTAAGGTAGGTGTAATATAAAAATTAAAGTTATGGTCCAAAAACTAGTTTTTCATTTCAACATTTTTTCGAGCTATCCGCACGTGAGTGGTGTCGTTAGAAGCGCCTCGGCGAGGGCTACGTAAATATGTAATAAACTAAGGTAGGTGTAATATAAAAATTAAAGTTATGGTCCAAAAACTAGTTTTTCATTTCAACATTTTTTCGAGCTATCCGCACGTGAGTGGTGTCGTTAGAAGCGCCTCGGCGAGGGCTACGTAAATATGTAATAAACTAAGGTAGGTGTAATATAAAAATTAAAGTTATGGTCCAAAAACTAGTTTTTCATTTCAACATTTTTTCGAGCTATCCGCACGTGAGTGGTGTCGTTAGAAGCGCCTCGGCGAGGGCTACGTAAATATGTAATAAACTAAGGTAGGTGTAATATAAAAATTAAAGTTATGGTCCAAAAACTAGTTTTTCATTTCAACATTTTTTCGAGCTATCCGCACGTGAGTGGTGTCGTTAGAAGCGCCTCGGCGAGGGCTACGTAAATATGTAATAAACTAAGGTAGGTGTAATATAAAAATTAAAGTTATGGTCCAAAAACTAGTTTTTCATTTCAACATTTTTTCGAGCTATCCGCACGTGAGTGGTGTCGTTAGAAGCGCCTCGGCGAGGGCTACGTAAATATGTAATAAACTAAGGTAGGTGTAATATAAAAATTAAAGTTATGGTCCAAAAACTAGTTTTTCATTTCAACATTTTTTCGAGCTATCCGCACGTGAGTGGTGTCGTTAGAAGCGCCTCGGCGAGGGCTACGTAAATATGTAATAAACTAAGGTAGGTGTAATATAAAAATTAAAGTTATGGTCCAAAAACTAGTTTTTCATTTCAACATTTATTCGAGCTATCCGCACGTGAGTGGTGTCGTTAGAAGCGCCTCGGCGAGGGCTACGTAAATATGTAATAAACTAAGGTAGGTGTAATATAAAAATTAAAGTTATGGTCCAAAAACTAGTTTTTCATTTCAACATTTTTTCGAGCTATCCGCACGTGAGTGGTGTCGTTAGAAGCGCCTCGGCGAGGGCTACGTAAATATGTAATAAACTAAGGTAGGTGTAATATAAAAATTAAAGTTATGGTCCAAAAACTAGTTTTTCATTTCAACATTTTTTCGAGCTATCCGCACGTGAGTGGTGTCGTTAGAAGCGCCTCGGCGAGGGCTACGTAAATATGTAATAAACTAAGGTAGGTGTAATATAAAAATTAAAGTTATGGTCCAAAAACTAGTTTTTCATTTCAACATTTTTTCGAGCTATCCGCACGTGAGTGGTGTCGTTAGAAGCGCCTCGGCGAGGGCTACGTAAATATGTAATAAACTAAGGTAGGTGTAATATAAAAATTAAAGTTATGGTCCAAAAAATAGTTTTTCATTTCAACATTTTTTCGAGCTATCCGCACGTGAGTGGTGTCGTTAGAAGTGCCTCGGCGAGGGCTACGTAAATATGTAATAAACTAAGGTAGGTGTAATATAAAAATTAAAGTTATGGTCCAAAAACTAGTTTTTCATTTCAACATTTTTTCGAGCTATCCGCACGTGAGTGGTGTCGTTAGAAGCGCCTCGGCGAGGGCTACGTAAATCTATATATATAAAAGAAAGTCGTGTTAGTTACACCATTTATAACTAAAGAACGGCTGGACCGATATGGCTGAAAATTGGTGGGGAGGTAGCTTAGAGCCAGGAGACGGACATAGGATACTTTTGTACATTTAAAAAAAAAAAAAACAATTAGGTAGTAGGTAGGTAGGTAGTAGGTAGGTAGTAGGTAGGTAGTAGGTAGGTAGGTAGTAGGTAGGTAGGTAGTAGGTAGGTAGGTAGTAGGTAGGTAGGTAGTAGGTAGGTAGTAGGTAGGTAGTAGGTAGGTAGTAGGTAGGTAGGTAGGTAGGTAGTAGGTAGGTAGGTAGTAGGTAGGTAGGTAGGTAGGTAGTAGGTAGGTAGGTAGTAGGTAGGTAGGTAGTAGGTAGGTAGGTAGTAGGTAGGTAGTAGGTAGGTAGTAGGTAGGTAGTAGGTAGGTAGTAGGTAGGTAGGTAGTAGGTAGGTAGTAGGTAGGTAGTAGGTAGGTAGTAGGTAGGTAGTAGGTAGGTAGGTAGTAGGTAGGTAGTAGGTAGGTAGTAGGTAGGTAGTAGGTAGGTAGTAGGTAGGTAGTAGGTAGGTAGCAGGTAGGTAGTAGGTAGGTGGTAGGTAGTAGGTAGGTAGTAGGTAGGTAGTAGGTAGGTAGTAGGTAGGTAGTAGGTAGGTAGTAGGTAGGTAGTAGGTAGGTAGTAGGTAGGTAGTAGGTAGGTAGTAGGTAGGTAGTAGGTAGGTAGTAGGTAGGTAGTAGGTAGGTAGTAGGTAGGTAGTAGGTAGGTAGTAGGTAGGTAGTAGGTAGGTAGTAGGTAGGTAGTAGGTAGGTAGTAGGTAGGTAGTAGGTAGGTAGTAGGTAGGTAGTAGGTAGGTAGTAGGTAGGTAGTAGGTAGGTAGGTAGTAGGTAGTAGGTAGGTAGTAGGTAGGTAGGTAGTAGGTAGGTAGGTAGTAGGTAGGTAGTAGGTAGGTAGTAGGTAGGTAGTAGGTAGGTAGTAGGTAGGTAGTAGGTAGGTAGTAGGTAGGTAGTAGGTAGGTAGTAGGTAGGTAGTAGGTAGGTAGTAGGTAGGTAGTAGGTAGGTAGTAGGTAGGTAGTAGGTAGGTAGTAGGTAGAAAAAATTGCATTGCAACGCATGCCGGGTACAGCTAGTATGTAATAAACTAAGGTAGGTGTAATATAAAAATTAAAGTTATGGTCCAAAAACTAGTTTTTCATTTCAACATTTTTTCGAGCTATCCGCACGTGAGTGGTGTCGTTAGAAGCGCCTCGGCGAGGGCTACGTAAATATGTAATAAACTAAGGTAGGTGTAATATAAAAATTAAAGTTATGGTCCAAAAACTAGTTTTTCATTTCAACATTTTTTCGAGCTATCCGCACGTGAGTGGTGTCGTTAGAAGCGCCTCGGCGAGGGCTACGTAAATATGTAATAAACTAAGGTAGGTGTAATATAAAAATTAAAGTTATGGTCCAAAAACTAGTTTTTCATTTCAACATTTTTTCGAGCTATCCGCACGTGAGTGGTGTCGTTAGAAGCGCCTCGGCGAGGGCTACGTAAATATGTAATAAACTAAGGTAGGTGTAATATAAAAATTAAAGTTATGGTCCAAAAACTAGTTTTTCATTTCAACATTTTTTCGAGCTATCCGCACGTGAGTGGTGTCGTTAGAAGCGCCTCGGCGAGGGCTACGTAAATATGTAATAAACTAAGGTAGGTGTAATATAAAAATTAAAGTTATGGTCCAAAAACTAGTTTTTCATTTCAACATTTTTTCGAGCTATCCGCACGTGAGTGGTGTCGTTAGAAGCGCCTCGGCGAGGGCTACGTAAATATGTAATAAACTAAGGTAGGTGTAATATAAAAATTAAAGTTATGGTCCAAAAACTAGTTTTTCATTTCAACATTTTTTCGAGCTATCCGCACGTGAGTGGTGTCGTTAGAAGCGCCTCGGCGAGGGCTACGTAAATATGTAATAAACTAAGGTAGGTGTAATATAAAAATTAAAGTTATGGTCCAAAAACTAGTTTTTCATTTCAACATTTTTTCGAGCTATCCGCACGTGAGTGGTGTCGTTAGAAGCGCCTCGGCGAGGGCTACGTAAATATGTAATAAACTAAGGTAGGTGTAATATAAAAATTAAAGTTATGGTCCAAAAACTAGTTTTTCATTTCAACATTTTTTCGAGCTATCCGCACGTGAGTGGTGTCGTTAGAAGCGCCTCGGCGAGGGCTACGTAAATATGTAATAAACTAAGGTAGGTGTAATATAAAAATTAAAGTTATGGTCCAAAAACTAGTTTTTCATTTCAACATTTTTTCGAGCTATCCGCACGTGAGTGGTGTCGTTAGAAGCGCCTCGGCGAGGGCTACGTAAATATGTAATAAACTAAGGTAGGTGTAATATAAAAATTAAAGTTATGGTCCAAAAACTAGTTTTTCATTTCAACATTTATTCGAGCTATCCGCACGTGAGTGGTGTCGTTAGAAGCGCCTCGGCGAGGGCTACGTAAATATGTAATAAACTAAGGTAGGTGTAATATAAAAATTAAAGCTATGGTCCAAAAACTAGTTTTTCATTTCAACATTTTTTCGAGCTATCCGCACGTGAGTGGTGTCGTTAGAAGCGCCTCGGCGAGGGCTACGTAAATATGTAATAAACTAAGGTAGGTGTAATATAAAAATTAAAGTTATGGTCCAAAAACTAGTTTTTCATTTCAACATATTTTCGAGCTATCCGCACGTGAGTGGTGTCGTTAGAAGCGCCTCGGCGAGGGCTACGTAAATATGTAATAAACTAAGGTAGGTGTAATATAAAAATTAAAGTTATGGTCCAAAAACTAGTTTTTCATTTCAACATTTTTTCGAGCTATCCGCACGTGAGTGGTGTCGTTAGAAGCGCCTCGGCGAGGGCTACGTAAATATGTAATAAACTAAGGTAGGTGTAATATAAAAATTAAAGTTATGGTCCAAAAACTAGTTTTTCATTTCAACATTTTTTCGAGCTATCCGCACGTGAGTGGTGTCGTTAGAAGCGCCTCGGCGAGGGCTACGTAAATATGTAATAAACTAAGGTAGGTGTAATATAAAAATTAAAGCTATGGTCCAAAAACTAGTTTTTCATTTCAACATTTTTTCGAGCTATCCGCACGTGAGTGGTGTCGTTAGAAGCGCCTCGGCGAGGGCTACGTAAATATGTAATAAACTAAGGTAGGTGTAATATAAAAATTAAAGTTATGGTCCAAAAACTAGTTTTTCATTTCAACATTTTTTCGAGCTATCCGCACGTGAGTGGTGTCGTTAGAAGCGCCTCGGCGAGGGCTACGTAAATATGTAATAAACTAAGGTAGGTGTAATATAAAAATTAAAGTTATGGTCCAAAAACTAGTTTTTCATTTCAACATTTTTTCGAGCTATCCGCACGTGAGTGGTGTCGTTAGAAGCGCCTCGGCGAGGGCTACGTAAATATGTAATAAACTAAGGTAGGTGTAATATAAAAATTAAAGTTATGGTCCAAAAACTAGTTTTTCATTTCAACATTTATTCGAGCTATCCGCACGTGAGTGGTGTCGTTAGAAGCGCCTCGGCGAGGGCTACGTAAATATGTAATAAACTAAGGTAGGTGTAATATAAAAATTAAAGCTATGGTCCAAAAACTAGTTTTTCATTTCAACATTTTTTCGAGCTATCCGCACGTGAGTGGTGTCGTTAGAAGCGCCTCGGCGAGGGCTACGTAAATATGTAATAAACTAAGGTAGGTGTAATATAAAAATTAAAGTTATGGTCCAAAAACTAGTTTTTCATTTCAACATATTTTCGAGCTATCCGCACGTGAGTGGTGTCGTTAGAAGCGCCTCGGCGAGGGCTACGTAAATATGTAATAAACTAAGGTAGGTGTAATATAAAAATTAAAGTTATGGTCCAAAAACTAGTTTTTCATTTCAACATTTTTTCGAGCTATCCGCACGTGAGTGGTGTCGTTAGAAGCGCCTCGGCGAGGGCTACGTAAATATGTAATAAACTAAGGTAGGTGTAATATAAAAATTAAAGTTATGGTCCAAAAACTAGTTTTTCATTTCAACATTTTTTCGAGCTATCCGCACGTGAGTGGTGTCGTTAGAAGCGCCTCGGCGAGGGCTACGTAAATATGTAATAAACTAAGGTAGGTGTAATATAAAAATTAAAGCTATGGTCCAAAAACTAGTTTTTCATTTCAACATTTTTTCGAGCTATCCGCACGTGAGTGGTGTCGTTAGAAGCGCCTCGGCGAGGGCTACGTAAATCTATATATATAAAAGAAAGTCGTGTTAGTTACACCATTTATAACTAAAGAACGGCTGGACCGATATGGCTGAAAATTGGTGGGGAGGTAGCTTAGAGCCAGGAGACGGACATAGGATACTTTTGTACATTTAAAAAAAAAAAAAACAATTAGGTAGTAGGTAGGTAGGTAGTAGGTAGGTAGTAGGTAGGTAGTAGGTAGGTAGGTAGTAGGTAGGTAGGTAGTAGGTAGGTAGGTAGTAGGTAGGTAGGTAGTAGGTAGGTAGTAGGTAGGTAGTAGGTAGGTAGGTAGGTAGGTAGTAGGTAGGTAGGTAGTAGGTAGGTAGGTAGGTAGGTAGTAGGTAGGTAGGTAGTAGGTAGGTAGGTAGTAGGTAGGTAGGTAGTAGGTAGGTAGTAGGTAGGTAGTAGGTAGGTAGTAGGTAGGTAGTAGGTAGGTAGGTAGTAGGTAGGTAGTAGGTAGGTAGTAGGTAGGTAGTAGGTAGGTAGTAGGTAGGTAGGTAGTAGGTAGGTAGTAGGTAGGTAGTAGGTAGGTAGTAGGTAGGTAGTAGGTAGGTAGTAGGTAGGTAGCAGGTAGGTGGTAGGTAGGTGGTAGGTAGTAGGTAGGTAGTAGGTAGGTAGTAGGTAGGTAGTAGGTAGGTAGTAGGTAGGTAGTAGGTAGGTAGTAGGTAGGTAGTAGGTAGGTAGTAGGTAGGTAGTAGGTAGGTAGTAGGTAGGTAGTAGGTAGGTAGTAGGTAGGTAGTAGGTAGGTAGTAGGTAGGTAGTAGGTAGGTAGTAGGTAGGTAGTAGGTAGGTAGTAGGTAGGTAGTAGGTAGGTAGTAGGTAGGTAGTAGGTAGGTAGTAGGTAGGTAGTAGGTAGGTAGTAGGTAGGTAGTAGGTAGGTAGTAGGTAGGTAGTAGGTAGGTAGGTAGTAGGTAGTAGGTAGGTAGTAGGTAGGTAGGTAGTAGGTAGGTAGGTAGTAGGTAGGTAGTAGGTAGGTAGTAGGTAGGTAGTAGGTAGGTAGTAGGTAGGTAGTAGGTAGGTAGTAGGTAGGTAGTAGGTAGGTAGTAGGTAGGTAGTAGGTAGGTAGTAGGTAGGTAGTAGGTAGGTAGTAGGTAGGTAGTAGGTAGGTAGTAGGTAGGTAGTAGGTAGAAAAAATTGCATTGCAACGCATGCCGGGTACAGCTAGTATGTAATAAACTAAGGTAGGTGTAATATAAAAATTAAAGTTATGGTCCAAAAACTAGTTTTTCATTTCAACATTTTTTCGAGCTATCCGCACGTGAGTGGTGTCGTTAGAAGCGCCTCGGCGAGGGCTACGTAAATATGTAATAAACTAAGGTAGGTGTAATATAAAAATTAAAGTTATGGTCCAAAAACTAGTTTTTCATTTCAACATTTTTTCGAGCTATCCGCACGTGAGTGGTGTCGTTAGAAGCGCCTCGGCGAGGGCTACGTAAATATGTAATAAACTAAGGTAGGTGTAATATAAAAATTAAAGTTATGGTCCAAAAACTAGTTTTTCATTTCAACATTTTTTCGAGCTATCCGCACGTGAGTGGTGTCGTTAGAAGCGCCTCGGCGAGGGCTACGTAAATATGTAATAAACTAAGGTAGGTGTAATATAAAAATTAAAGTTATGGTCCAAAAACTAGTTTTTCATTTCAACATTTTTTCGAGCTATCCGCACGTGAGTGGTGTCGTTAGAAGCGCCTCGGCGAGGGCTACGTAAATATGTAATAAACTAAGGTAGGTGTAATATAAAAATTAAAGTTATGGTCCAAAAACTAGTTTTTCATTTCAACATTTTTTCGAGCTATCCGCACGTGAGTGGTGTCGTTAGAAGCGCCTCGGCGAGGGCTACGTAAATATGTAATAAACTAAGGTAGGTGTAATATAAAAATTAAAGTTATGGTCCAAAAACTAGTTTTTCATTTCAACATTTTTTCGAGCTATCCGCACGTGAGTGGTGTCGTTAGAAGCGCCTCGGCGAGGGCTACGTAAATATGTAATAAACTAAGGTAGGTGTAATATAAAAATTAAAGTTATGGTCCAAAAACTAGTTTTTCATTTCAACATTTTTTCGAGCTATCCGCACGTGAGTGGTGTCGTTAGAAGCGCCTCGGCGAGGGCTACGTAAATATGTAATAAACTAAGGTAGGTGTAATATAAAAATTAAAGTTATGGTCCAAAAACTAGTTTTTCATTTCAACATTTTTTCGAGCTATCCGCACGTGAGTGGTGTCGTTAGAAGCGCCTCGGCGAGGGCTACGTAAATATGTAATAAACTAAGGTAGGTGTAATATAAAAATTAAAGTTATGGTCCAAAAACTAGTTTTTCATTTCAACATTTTTTCGAGCTATCCGCACGTGAGTGGTGTCGTTAGAAGCGCCTCGGCGAGGGCTACGTAAATATGTAATAAACTAAGGTAGGTGTAATATAAAAATTAAAGTTATGGTCCAAAAACTAGTTTTTCATTTCAACATTTTTTCGAGCTATCCGCACGTGAGTGGTGTCGTTAGAAGCGCCTCGGCGAGGGCTACGTAAATATGTAATAAACTAAGGTAGGTGTAATATAAAAATTAAAGTTATGGTCCAAAAACTAGTTTTTCATTTCAACATTTTTTCGAGCTATCCGCACGTGAGTGGTGTCGTTAGAAGCGCCTCGGCGAGGGCTACGTAAATATGTAATAAACTAAGGTAGGTGTAATATAAAAATTAAAGTTATGGTCCAAAAACTAGTTTTTCATTTCAACATTTATTCGAGCTATCCGCACGTGAGTGGTGTCGTTAGAAGCGCCTCGGCGAGGGCTACGTAAATATGTAATAAACTAAGGTAGGTGTAATATAAAAATTAAAGCTATGGTCCAAAAACTAGTTTTTCATTTCAACATTTTTTCGAGCTATCCGCACGTGAGTGGTGTCGTTAGAAGCGCCTCGGCGAGGGCTACGTAAATATGTAATAAACTAAGGTAGGTGTAATATAAAAATTAAAGTTATGGTCCAAAAACTAGTTTTTCATTTCAACATATTTTCGAGCTATCCGCACGTGAGTGGTGTCGTTAGAAGCGCCTCGGCGAGGGCTACGTAAATATGTAATAAACTAAGGTAGGTGTAATATAAAAATTAAAGTTATGGTCCAAAAACTAGTTTTTCATTTCAACATTTTTTCGAGCTATCCGCACGTGAGTGGTGTCGTTAGAAGCGCCTCGGCGAGGGCTACGTAAATATGTAATAAACTAAGGTAGGTGTAATATAAAAATTAAAGTTATGGTCCAAAAACTAGTTTTTCATTTCAACATTTTTTCGAGCTATCCGCACGTGAGTGGTGTCGTTAGAAGCGCCTCGGCGAGGGCTACGTAAATATGTAATAAACTAAGGTAGGTGTAATATAAAAATTAAAGTTATGGTCCAAAAACTAGTTTTTCATTTCAACATTTTTTCGAGCTATCCGCACGTGAGTGGTGTCGTTAGAAGCGCCTCGGCGAGGGCTACGTAAATATGTAATAAACTAAGGTAGGTGTAATATAAAAATTAAAGTTATGGTCCAAAAACTAGTTTTTCATTTCAACATTTATTCGAGCTATCCGCACGTGAGTGGTGTCGTTAGAAGCGCCTCGGCGAGGGCTACGTAAATATGTAATAAACTAAGGTAGGTGTAATATAAAAATTAAAGCTATGGTCCAAAAACTAGTTTTTCATTTCAACATTTTTTCGAGCTATCCGCACGTGAGTGGTGTCGTTAGAAGCGCCTCGGCGAGGGCTACGTAAATATGTAATAAACTAAGGTAGGTGTAATATAAAAATTAAAGTTATGGTCCAAAAACTAGTTTTTCATTTCAACATATTTTCGAGCTATCCGCACGTGAGTGGTGTCGTTAGAAGCGCCTCGGCGAGGGCTACGTAAATATGTAATAAACTAAGGTAGGTGTAATATAAAAATTAAAGTTATGGTCCAAAAACTAGTTTTTCATTTCAACATTTTTTCGAGCTATCCGCACGTGAGTGGTGTCGTTAGAAGCGCCTCGGCGAGGGCTACGTAAATATGTAATAAACTAAGGTAGGTGTAATATAAAAATTAAAGTTATGGTCCAAAAACTAGTTTTTCATTTCAACATTTTTTCGAGCTATCCGCACGTGAGTGGTGTCGTTAGAAGCGCCTCGGCGAGGGCTACGTAAATATGTAATAAACTAAGGTAGGTGTAATATAAAAATTAAAGTTATGGTCCAAAAACTAGTTTTTCATTTCAACATTTTTTCGAGCTATCCGCACGTGAGTGGTGTCGTTAGAAGCGCCTCGGCGAGGGCTACGTAAATATGTAATAAACTAAGGTAGGTGTAATATAAAAATTAAAGTTATGGTCCAAAAACTAGTTTTTCATTTCAACATTTTTTCGAGCTATCCGCACGTGAGTGGTGTCGTTAGAAGCGCCTCGGCGAGGGCTACGTAAATATGTAATAAACTAAGGTAGGTGTAATATAAAAATTAAAGTTATGGTCCAAAAACTAGTTTTTCATTTCAACATTTTTTCGAGCTATCCGCACGTGAGTGGTGTCGTTAGAAGCGCCTCGGCGAGGGCTACGTAAATATGTAATAAACTAAGGTAGGTGTAATATAAAAATTAAAGTTATGGTCCAAAAACTAGTTTTTCATTTCAACATTTTTTCGAGCTATCCGCACGTGAGTGGTGTCGTTAGAAGCGCCTCGGCGAGGGCTACGTAAATATGTAATAAACTAAGGTAGGTGTAATATAAAAATTAAAGTTATGGTCCAAAAACTAGTTTTTCATTTCAACATTTTTTCGAGCTATCCGCACGTGAGTGGTGTCGTTAGAAGCGCCTCGGCGAGGGCTACGTAAATATGTAATAAACTAAGGTAGGTGTAATATAAAAATTAAAGTTATGGTCCAAAAACTAGTTTTTCATTTCAACATTTTTTCGAGCTATCCGCACGTGAGTGGTGTCGTTAGAAGCGCCTCGGCGAGGGCTACGTAAATATGTAATAAACTAAGGTAGGTGTAATATAAAAATTAAAGTTATGGTCCAAAAACTAGTTTTTCATTTCAACATTTATTCGAGCTATCCGCACGTGAGTGGTGTCGTTAGAAGCGCCTCGGCGAGGGCTACGTAAATATGTAATAAACTAAGGTAGGTGTAATATAAAAATTAAAGTTATGGTCCAAAAACTAGTTTTTCATTTCAACATTTTTTCGAGCTATCCGCACGTGAGTGGTGTCGTTAGAAGCGCCTCGGCGAGGGCTACGTAAATATGTAATAAACTAAGGTAGGTGTAATATAAAAATTAAAGTTATGGTCCAAAAACTAGTTTTTCATTTCAACATTTTTTCGAGCTATCCGCACGTGAGTGGTGTCGTTAGAAGCGCCTCGGCGAGGGCTACGTAAATATGTAATAAACTAAGGTAGGTGTAATATAAAAATTAAAGTTATGGTCCAAAAACTAGTTTTTCATTTCAACATTTTTTCGAGCTATCCGCACGTGAGTGGTGTCGTTAGAAGCGCCTCGGCGAGGGCTACGTAAATATGTAATAAACTAAGGTAGGTGTAATATAAAAATTAAAGTTATGGTCCAAAAAATAGTTTTTCATTTCAACATTTTTTCGAGCTATCCGCACGTGAGTGGTGTCGTTAGAAGTGCCTCGGCGAGGGCTACGTAAATATGTAATAAACTAAGGTAGGTGTAATATAAAAATTAAAGTTATGGTCCAAAAACTAGTTTTTCATTTCAACATTTTTTCGAGCTATCCGCACGTGAGTGGTGTCGTTAGAAGCGCCTCGGCGAGGGCTACGTAAATCTATATATATAAAAGAAAGTCGTGTTAGTTACACCATTTATAACTAAAGAACGGCTGGACCGATATGGCTGAAAATTGGTGGGGAGGTAGCTTAGAGCCAGGAGACGGACATAGGATACTTTTGTACATTTAAAAAAAAAAAAAACAATTAGGTAGTAGGTAGGTAGGTAGTAGGTAGGTAGTAGGTAGGTAGTAGGTAGGTAGGTAGTAGGTAGGTAGGTAGTAGGTAGGTAGGTAGTAGGTAGGTAGGTAGTAGGTAGGTAGGTAGTAGGTAGGTAGTAGGTAGGTAGTAGGTAGGTAGGTAGGTAGGTAGTAGGTAGGTAGGTAGTAGGTAGGTAGGTAGGTAGGTAGTAGGTAGGTAGGTAGTAGGTAGGTAGGTAGTAGGTAGGTAGTAGGTAGGTAGTAGGTAGGTAGTAGGTAGGTAGTAGGTAGGTAGGTAGTAGGTAGGTAGTAGGTAGGTAGTAGGTAGGTAGTAGGTAGGTAGTAGGTAGGTAGTAGGTAGGTAGTAGGTAGGTAGGTAGTAGGTAGGTAGTAGGTAGGTAGTAGGTAGGTAGTAGGTAGGTAGTAGGTAGGTAGCAGGTAGGTAGTAGGTAGGTGGTAGGTAGTAGGTAGGTAGTAGGTAGGTAGTAGGTAGGTAGTAGGTAGGTAGTAGGTAGGTAGTAGGTAGGTAGTAGGTAGGTAGTAGGTAGGTAGTAGGTAGGTAGTAGGTAGGTAGTAGGTAGGTAGTAGGTAGGTAGTAGGTAGGTAGTAGGTAGGTAGTAGGTAGGTAGTAGGTAGGTAGTAGGTAGGTAGTAGGTAGGTAGTAGGTAGGTAGTAGGTAGGTAGTAGGTAGGTAGTAGGTAGGTAGTAGGTAGGTAGTAGGTAGGTAGTAGGTAGGTAGTAGGTAGGTAGTAGGTAGGTAGGTAGTAGGTAGTAGGTAGGTAGTAGGTAGGTAGGTAGTAGGTAGGTAGGTAGTAGGTAGGTAGGTAGTAGGTAGGTAGTAGGTAGGTAGTAGGTAGGTAGTAGGTAGGTAGTAGGTAGGTAGTAGGTAGGTAGTAGGTAGGTAGTAGGTAGGTAGTAGGTAGGTAGTAGGTAGGTAGTAGGTAGGTAGTAGGTAGGTAGTAGGTAGGTAGTAGGTAGAAAAAATTGCATTGCAACGCATGCCGGGTACAGCTAGTATGTAATAAACTAAGGTAGGTGTAATATAAAAATTAAAGTTATGGTCCAAAAACTAGTTTTTCATTTCAACATTTTTTCGAGCTATCCGCACGTGAGTGGTGTCGTTAGAAGCGCCTCGGCGAGGGCTACGTAAATATGTAATAAACTAAGGTAGGTGTAATATAAAAATTAAAGTTATGGTCCAAAAACTAGTTTTTCATTTCAACATTTTTTCGAGCTATCCGCACGTGAGTGGTGTCGTTAGAAGCGCCTCGGCGAGGGCTACGTAAATATGTAATAAACTAAGGTAGGTGTAATATAAAAATTAAAGTTATGGTCCAAAAACTAGTTTTTCATTTCAACATTTTTTCGAGCTATCCGCACGTGAGTGGTGTCGTTAGAAGCGCCTCGGCGAGGGCTACGTAAATATGTAATAAACTAAGGTAGGTGTAATATAAAAATTAAAGTTATGGTCCAAAAACTAGTTTTTCATTTCAACATTTTTTCGAGCTATCCGCACGTGAGTGGTGTCGTTAGAAGCGCCTCGGCGAGGGCTACGTAAATATGTAATAAACTAAGGTAGGTGTAATATAAAAATTAAAGTTATGGTCCAAAAACTAGTTTTTCATTTCAACATTTTTTCGAGCTATCCGCACGTGAGTGGTGTCGTTAGAAGCGCCTCGGCGAGGGCTACGTAAATATGTAATAAACTAAGGTAGGTGTAATATAAAAATTAAAGTTATGGTCCGAAAACTAGTTTTTCATTTCAACATTTTTTCGAGCTATCCGCACGTGAGTGGTGTCGTTAGAAGCGCCTCGGCAAGGGCTACGTAAATATGTAATAAACTAAGGTAGGTGTAATATAAAAATTAAAGTAATGGTCCAAAAACTAGTTTTTCATTTCAACATTTTTTCGAGCTATCCGCACGTGATTGGTGTCGTTAGAAGCGCCTCGGCGAGGGCTACGTAAATATGTAATAAACTAAGGTAGGTGTAATATAAAAATTAAAGTTATGGTCCAAAAACTAGTTTTTCATTTCAACATTTTTTCGAGCTATCCGCACGTGAGTGGTGTCGTTAGAAGCGCCTCGGCGAGGGCTACGTAAATATGTAATAAACTAAGGTAGGTGTAATATAAAAATTAAAGTTATGGTCCAAAAACTAGTTTTTCATTTCAACATTTTTTCGAGCTATCCGCACGTGAGTGGTGTCGTTAGAAGCGCCTCGGCGAGGGCTACGTAAATATGTAATAAACTAAGGTAGGTGTAATATAAAAATTAAAGTTATGGTCCAAAAACTAGTTTTTCATTTCAACATTTTTTCGAGCTATCCGCACGTGAGTGGTGTCGTTAGAAGTGCCTCGGCGAGGGCTACGTAAATATGTAATAAACTAAGGTAGGTGTAATATAAAAATTAAAGTTATGGTCCAAAAACTAGTTTTTCATTTCAACATTTTTTCGAGCTATCCGCACGTGAGTGGTGTCGTTAGAAGCGCCTCGGCGAGGGCTACGTAAATATGTAATAAACTAAGGTAGGTGTAATATAAAAATTAAAGTTATGGTCCAAAAACTAGTTTTTCATTTCAACATTTTTTCGAGCTATCCGCACGTGAGTGGTGTCGTTAGAAGCGCCTCGGCGAGGGCTACGTAAATATGTAATAAACTAAGGTAGGTGTAATATAAAAATTAAAGTTATGGTCCAAAAACTAGTTTTTTATTTCAACATTTTTTCGAGCTATCCGCACGTGAGTGGTGTCGTTAGAAGCGCCTCGGCGAGGGCTACGTAAATATGTAATAAACTAAGGTAGGTGTAATATAAAAATTAAAGTTATGGTCCGAAAACTAGTTTTTCATTTCAACATTTTTTCGAGCTATCCGCACGTGAGTGGTGTCGTTAGAAGCGCCTCGGCGAGGGCTACGTAAATATGTAATAAACTAAGGTAGGTGTAATATAAAAATTAAAGTAATGGTCCAAAAACTAGTTTTTCATTTCAACATTTTTTCGAGCTATCCGCACGTGATTGGTGTCGTTAGAAGCGCCTCGGCGAGGGCTACGTAAATATGTAATAAACTAAGGTAGGTGTAATATAAAAATTAAAGTTATGGTCCAAAAACTAGTTTTTCATTTCAACATTTTTTCGAGCTATCCGCACGTGAGTGGTGTCGTTAGAAGCGCCTCGGCGAGGGCTACGTAAATATGTAATAAACTAAGGTAGGTGTAATATAAAAATTAAAGTTATGGTCCGAAAACTAGTTTTTCATTTCAACATTTTTTCGAGCTATCCGCACGTGAGTGGTGTCGTTAGAAGCGCCTCGGCGAGGGCTACGTAAATATGTAATAAACTAAGGTAGGTGTAATATAAAAATTAAAGTTATGGTCCGAAAACTAGTTTTTCATTTCAACATTTTTTCGAGCTATCCGCACGTGAGTGGTGTCGTTAGAAGCGCCTCGGCGAGGGCTACGTAAATATGTAATAAACTAAGGTAGGTGTAATATAAAAATTAAAGTTATGGTCCAAAAACTAGTTTTTCATTTCAACATTTTTTCGAGCTATCCGCACGTGAGTGGTGTCGTTAGAAGCGCCTCGGCGAGGGCTACGTAAATATGTAATAAACTAAGGTAGGTGTAATATAAAAATTAAAGTTATGGTCCAAAAACTAGTTTTTCATTTCAACATTTTTTCGAGCTATCCGCACGTGATTGGTGTCGTTAGAAGCGCCTCGGCGAGGGCTACGTAAATATGTAATAAACTAAGGTAGGTGTAATATAAAAATTAAAGTTATGGTCCAAAAACTAGTTTTTCATTTCAACATTTTTTCGAGCTATCCGCACGTGAGTGGTGTCGTTAGAAGCGCCTCGGCGAGGGCTACGTAAATATGTAATAAACTAAGGTAGGTGTAATATAAAAATTAAAGTTATGGTCCAAAAACTAGTTTTTCATTTCAACATTTTTTCGAGCTATCCGCACGTGAGTGGTGTCGTTAGAAGCGGCTCGGCGAGGGCTACGTAAATATGTAATAAACTAAGGTAGGTGTAATATAAAAATTAAAGTTATGGTCCAAAAACTAGTTTTTCATTTCAACATTTTTTCGAGCTATCCGCACGTGAGTGGTGTCGTTAGAAGCGCCTCGGCGAGGGCTACGTAAATATGTAATAAACTAAGGTAGGTGTAATATAAAAATTAAAGTTATGGTCCAAAAACTAGTTTTTCATTTCAACATTTTTTCGAGCTATCCGCACGTGAGTGGTGTCGTTAGAAGCGCCTCGGCGAGGGCTACGTAAATATGTAATAAACTAAGGTAGGTGTAATATAAAAATTAAAGTTATGGTCCAAAAACTAGTTTTTCATTTCAACATTTTTTCGAGCTATCCGCACGTGAGTAGTGTCGTTAGAAGCGCCTCGGCGAGGGCTACGTAAATATGTAATAAACTAAGGTAGGTGTAATATAAAAATTAAAGTTATGGTCCGAAAACTAGTTTTTCATTTCAACATTTTTTCGAGCTATCCGCACGTGAGTGGTGTCGTTAGAAGCGCCTCGGCGAGGGCTACGTAAATATGTAATAAACTAAGGTAGGTGTAATATAAAAATTAAAGTTATGGTCCAAAAACTAGTTTTTCATTTCAACATTTTTTCGAGCTATCCGCACGTGAGTGGTGTCGTTAGAAGCGCCTCGGCGAGGGCTACGTAAATATGTAATAAACTAAGGTAGGTGTAATATAAAAATTAAAGTTATGGTCCAAAAACTAGTTTTTCATTTCAACATTTTTTCGAGCTATCCGCACGTGAGTGGTGTCGTTAGAAGCGCCTCGGCGAGGGCTACGTAAATATGTAATAAACTAAGGTAGGTGTAATATAAAAATTAAAGTTATGGTCCAAAAACTAGTTTTTCATTTCAACATTTTTTCGAGCTATCCGCACGTGAGTGGTGTCGTTAGAAGCGCCTCGGCGAGGGCTACGTAAATATGTAATAAACTAAGGTAGGTGTAATATAAAAATTAAAGTTATGGTCCAAAAACTAGTTTTTCATTTCAACATTTTTTCGAGCTATCCGCACGTGAGTGGTGTCGTTAGAAGTGCCTCGGCGAGGGCTACGTAAATATGTAATAAACTAAGGTAGGTGTAATATAAAAATTAAAGTTATGGTCCAAAAACTAGTTTTTCATTTCAACATTTTTTCGAGCTATCCGCACGTGAGTGGTGTCGTTAGAAGCGCCTCGGCGAGGGCTACGTAAATATGTAATAAACTAAGGTAGGTGTAATATAAAAATTAAAGTTATGGTCCAAAAACTAGTTTTTCATTTCAACATTTTTTCGAGCTATCCGCACGTGAGTGGTGTCGTTAGAAGCGCCTCGGCGAGGGCTACGTAAATATGTAATAAACTAAGGTAGGTGTAATATAAAAATTAAAGTTATGGTCCAAAAACTAGTTTTTCATTTCAACATTTTTTCGAGCTATCCGCACGTGAGTGGTGTCGTTAGAAGCGCCTCGGCGAGGGCTACGTAAATATGTAATAAACTAAGGTAGGTGTAATATAAAAATTAAAGTTATGGTCCAAAAACTAGTTTTTCATTTCAACATTTTTTCGAGCTATCCGCACGTGAGTGGTGTCGTTAGAAGCGCCTCGGCGAGGGCTACGTAAATATGTAATAAACTAAGGTAGGTGTAATATAAAAATTAAAGTTATGGTCCAAAAACTAGTTTTTCATTTCAACATTTTTTCGAGCTATCCGCACGTGAGTGGTGTCGTTAGAAGCGCCTCGGCGAGGGCTACGTAAATATGTAATAAACTAAGGTAGGTGTAATATAAAAATTAAAGTTATGGTCCAAAAACTAGTTTTTCATTTCAACATTTTTTCGAGCTATCCGCACGTGGGTGGTGTCGTTAGAAGCGCCTCGGCGAGGGCTACGTAAATATGTAATAAACTAAGGTAGGTGTAATATAAAAATTAAAGTTATGGTCCAAAAACTAGTTTTTCATTTCAACATTTTTTCGAGCTATCCGCACGTGAGTGGTGTCGTTAGAAGCGCCTCGGCGAGGGCTACGTAAATATGTAATAAACTAAGGTAGGTGTAATATAAAAATTAAAGTTATGGTCCAAAAACTAGTTTTTCATTTCAACATTTTTTCGAGCTATCCGCACGTGAGTGGTGTCGTTAGAAGCGCCTCGGCGAGGGCTACGTAAATATGTAATAAACTAAGGTAGGTGTAATATAAAAATTAAAGTTATGGTCCAAAAACTAGTTTTTCATTTCAACATTTTTTCGAGCTATCCGCACGTGAGTGGTGTCGTTAGAAGCGCCTCGGCGAGGGCTACGTAAATATGTAATAAACTAAGGTAGGTGTAATATAAAAATTAAAGTTATGGTCCAAAAACTAGTTTTTCATTTCAACATTTTTTCGAGCTATCCGCACGTGAGTGGTGTCGTTAGAAGCGCCTCGGCGAGGGCTACGTAAATATGTAATAAACTAAGGTAGGTGTAATATAAAAATTAAAGTTATGGTCCAAAAACTAGTTTTTCATTTCAACATTTTTTCGAGCTATCCGCACGTGAGTGGTGTCGTTAGAAGCGCCTCGGCGAGGGCTACGTAAATATGTAATAAACTAAGGTAGGTGTAATATAAAAATTAAAGCTATGGTCCAAAAACTAGTTTTTCATTTCAACATTTTTTCGAGCTATCCGCACGTGAGTGAAGTCGTTAGAAGCGCCTCGGCGAGGGCTACGTAAATATGTAATAAACTAAGGTAGGTGTAATATAAAAATTAAAGTTATGGTCCAAAAACTAGTTTTTCATTTCAACATTTTTTCGAGCTATCCGCACGTGAGTGGTGTCGTTAGAAGCGCCTCGGCGAGGGCTACGTAAATATGTAATAAACTAAGGTAGGTGTAATATAAAAATTAAAGTTATGGTCCAAAAACTAGTTTTTCATTTCAACATTTTTTCGAGCTATCCGCACGTGAGTGGTGTCGTTAGAAGCGCCTCGGCGAGGGCTACGTAAATATGTAATAAACTAAGGTAGGTGTAATATAAAAATTAAAGTTATGGTCCAAAAACTAGTTTTTCATTTCAACATTTTTTCGAGCTATCCGCACGTGAGTGGTGTCGTTAGAAGCGCCTCGGCGAGGGCTACGTAAATATGTAATAAACTAAGGTAGGTGTAATATAAAAATTAAAGTTATGGTCCAAAAACTAGTTTTTCATTTCAACATTTTTTCGAGCTATCCGCACGTGAGTGGTGTCGTTAGAAGCGCCTCGGCGAGGGCTACGTAAATATGTAATAAACTAAGGTAGGTGTAATATAAAAATTAAAGTTATGGTCCAAAAACTAGTTTTTCATTTCAACATTTTTTCGAGCTATCCGCACGTGAGTGGTGTCGTTAGAAGCGCCTCGGCGAGGGCTACGTAAATATGTAATAAACTAAGGTAGGTGTAATATAAAAATTAAAGCTATGGTCCAAAAACTAGTTTTTCATTTCAACATTTTTTCGAGCTATCCGCACGTGAGTGAAGTCGTTAGAAGCGCCTCGGCGAGGGCTACGTAAATATGTAATAAACTAAGGTAGGTGTAATATAAAAATTAAAGTTATGGTCCAAAAACTAGTTTTTCATTTCAACATTTTTTCGAGCTATCCGCACGTGGGTGGTGTCGTTAGAAGCGCCTCGGCGAGGGCTACGTAAATATGTAATAAACTAAGGTAGGTGTAATATAAAAATTAAAGTTATGGTCCAAAAACTAGTTTTTCATTTCAACATTTTTTTCGAGCTATCCGCACGTGAGTGGTGTCGTTAGAAGCGCCTCGGCGAGGGCTACGTAAATATGTAATAAACTAAGGTAGGTGTAATATAAAAATTAAAGTTATGGTCGAAAAACTAGTTTTTCATTTCAACATTTTTTCGAGCTATCCGCACGTGAGTGGTGTCGTTAGAAGCGCCTCGGCGAGGGCTACGTAAATATGTAATAAACTAAGGTAGGTGTAATATAAAAATTAAAGTTATGGTCCAAAAACTAGTTTTTCATTTCAACATTTTTTCGAGCTATCCGCACGTGAGTGGTGTCGTTAGAAGCGCCTCGGCGAGGGCTACGTAAATATGTAATAAACTAAGGTAGGTGTAATATAAAAATTAAAGTTATGGTCCAAAAACTAGTTTTTCATTTCAACATTTTTTCGAGCTATCCGCACGTGAGTGGTGTCGTTAGAAGCGCCTCGGCGAGGGCTACGTAAATATGTAATAAACTAAGGTAGGTGTAATATAAAAATTAAAGTTATGGTCCAAAAACTAGTTTTTCATTTCAACATTTTTTCGAGCTATCCGCACGTGAGTGGTGTCGTTAGAAGCGCCTCGGCGAGGGCTACGTAAATATGTAATAAACTAAGGTAGGTGTAATATAAAAATTAAAGTTATGGACCAAAAACTAGTTTTTCATTTCAACATTTTTTCGAGCTATCCGCACGTGAGTGGTGTCGTTAGAAGCGCCTCGGCGAGGGCTACGTAAATATGTAATAAACTAAGGTAGGTGTAATATAAAAATTAAAGTTATGGTCCAAAAACTAGTTTTTCATTTCAACATTTTTTCGAGCTATCCGCACGTGAGTGGTGTCGTTAGAAGCGCCTCGGCGAGGGCTACGTAAATATGTAATAAACTAAGGTAGGTGTAATATAAAAATTAAAGTTATGGTCCAAAAACTAGTTTTTCATTTCAACATTTTTTCGAGCTATCCGCACGTGAGTGGTGTCGTTAGAAGCGCCTCGGCGAGGGCTACGTAAATATGTAATAAACTAAGGTAGGTGTAATATAAAAATTAAAGTTATGGTCCAAAAACTAGTTTTTCATTTCAACATTTTTTCGAGCTATCCGCACGTGAGTGGTGTCGTTAGAAGCGCCTCGGCGAGGGCTACGTAAATATGTAATAAACTAAGGTAGGTGTAATATAAAAATTAAAGTTATGGTCCAAAAACTAGTTTTTCATTTCAACATTTTTTCGAGCTATCCGCACGTGAGTGGTGTCGTTAGAAGCGCCTCGGCGAGGGCTACGTAAATATGTAATAAACTAAGGTAGGTGTAATATAAAAATTAAAGTTATGGTCCAAAAACTAGTTTTTCATTTCAACATTTTTTCGAGCTATCCGCACGTGAGTGGTGTCGTTAGAAGCGGCTCGGCGAGGGCTACGTAAATATGTAATAAACTAAGGTAGGTGTAATATAAAAATTAAAGTTATGGTCCAAAAACTAGTTTTTCATTTCAACATTTTTTCGAGCTATCCGCACGTGAGTGGTGTCGTTAGAAGCGCCTCGGCGAGGGCTACGTAAATATGTAATAAACTAAGGTAGGTGTAATATAAAAATTAAAGTTATGGTCCAAAAACTAGTTTTTCATTTCAACATTTTTTCGAGCTATCCGCACGTGAGTGGTGTCGTTAGAAGCGCCTCGGCGAGGGCTACGTAAATATGTAATAAACTAAGGTAGGAGTAATATAAAAATTAAAGTTATGGTCCAAAAACTAGTTTTTCATTTCAACATTTTTTCGAGCTATCCGCACGTGAGTGGTGTCGTTAGAAGCGCCTCGGCGAGGGCTACGTAAATATGTAATAAACTAAGGTAGGTGTAATATAAAAATTAAAGTTATGGTCCAAAAACTAGTTTTTCATTTCAACAATTTTTCGAGCTATCCGCACGTGAGTGGTGTCGTTAGAAGCGCCTCGGCGAGGGCTACGTAAATATGTAATAAACTAAGGTAGGTGTAATATAAAAATTAAAGTTATGGTCCAAAAACTAGTTTTTCATTTCAACATTTTTTCGAGCTATCCGCACGTGAGTGGTGTCGTTAGAAGCGCCTCGGCGAGGGCTACGTAAATATGTAATAAACTAAGGTAGGTGTAATATAAAAATTAAAGTTATGGTCCAAAAACTAGTTTTTCATTTCAACATTTTTTCGAGCTATCCGCACGTGAGTGGTGTCGTTAGAAGCGCCTCGGCGAGGGCTACGTAAATATGTAATAAACTAAGGTAGGTGTAATATAAAAATTAAAGTTATGGTCCAAAAACTAGTTTTTCATTTCAACATTTTTTCGAGCTATCCGCACGTGAGTGGTGTCGTTAGAAGCGCCTCGGCGAGGGCTACGTAAATATGTAATAAACTAAGGTAGGTGTAATATAAAAATTAAAGTTATGGTCCAAAAACTAGTTTTTCATTTCAAAATTTTTTCGAGCTATCCGCACGTGAGTGGTGTCGTTAGAAGCGCCTCGGCGAGGGCTACGTAAATATGTAATAAACTAAGGTAGGTGTAATATAAAAATTAAAGTTATGGTCCAAAAACTAGTTTTTCATTTCAACATTTTTTCGAGCTATCCGCACGTGAGTGGTGTCGTTAGAAGCGCCTCGGCGAGGGCTACGTAAATATGTAATAAACTAAGGTAGGTGTAATATAAAAATTAAAGTTATGGTCCAAAAACTAGTTTTTCATTTCAACATTTTTTCGAGCTATCCGCACGTGAGTGGTGTCGTTAGAAGCGCCTCGGCGAGGGCTACGTAAATATGTAATAAACTAAGGTAGGTGTAATATAAAAATTAAAGTTATGGTCCAAAAACTAGTTTTTCATTTCAACATTTTTTCGAGCTATCCGCACGTGAGTGGTGTCGTTAGAAGCGCCTCGGCGAGGGCTACGTAAATATGTAATAAACTAAGGTAGGTGTAATATAAAAATTAAAGTTATGGTCCAAAAACTAGTTTTTCATTTCAACATTTTTTCGAGCTATCCGCACGTGGGTGGTGTCGTTAGAAGCGCCTCGGCGAGGGCTACGTAAATATGTAATAAACTAAGGTAGGTGTAATATAAAAATTAAAGTTATGGTCCAAAAACTAGTTTTTCATTTCAACATTTTTTCGAGCTATCCGCACGTGAGTGGTGTCGTTAGAAGCGCCTCGGCGAGGGCTACGTAAATATGTAATAAACTAAGGTAGGTGTAATATAAAAATTAAAGTTATGGTCCAAAAACTAGTTTTTCATTTCAACATTTTTTCGAGCTATCCGCACGTGAGTGGTGTCGTTAGAAGCGCCTCGGCGAGGGCTACGTAAATATGTAATAAACTAAGGTAGGTGTAATATAAAAATTAAAGTTATGGTCCAAAAACTAGTTTTTCATTTCAACATTTTTTCGAGCTATCCGCACGTGAGTGGTGTCGTTAGAAGCGCCTCGGCGAGGGCTACGTAAATATGTAATAAACTAAGGTAGGTGTAATATAAAAATTAAAGTTATGGTCCAAAAACTAGTTTTTCATTTCAACATTTTTTCGAGCTATCCGCACGTGAGTGGTGTCGTTAGAAGCGCCTCGGCGAGGGCTACGTAAATATGTAATAAACTAAGGTAGGTGTAATATAAAAATTAAAGTTATGGTCCAAAAACTAGTTTTTCATTTCAACATTTTTTCGAGCTATCCGCACGTGAGTGGTGTCGTTAGAAGCGCCTCGGCGAGGGCTACGTAAATATGTAATAAACTAAGGTAGGTGTAATATAAAAATTAAAGCTATGGTCCAAAAACTAGTTTTTCATTTCAACATTTTTTCGAGCTATCCGCACGTGAGTGAAGTCGTTAGAAGCGCCTCGGCGAGGGCTACGTAAATATGTAATAAACTAAGGTAGGTGTAATATAAAAATTAAAGTTATGGTCCAAAAACTAGTTTTTCATTTCAACATTTTTTCGAGCTATCCGCACGTGAGTGGTGTCGTTAGAAGCGCCTCGGCGAGGGCTACGTAAATATGTAATAAACTAAGGTAGGTGTAATATAAAAATTAAAGTTATGGTCCAAAAACTAGTTTTTCATTTCAACATTTTTTCGAGCTATCCGCACGTGAGTGGTGTCGTTAGAAGCGCCTCGGCGAGGGCTACGTAAATATGTAATAAACTAAGGTAGGTGTAATATAAAAATTAAAGTTATGGTCCAAAAACTAGTTTTTCATTTCAACATTTTTTCGAGCTATCCGCACGTGAGTGGTGTCGTTAGAAGCGCCTCGGCGAGGGCTACGTAAATATGTAATAAACTAAGGTAGGTGTAATATAAAAATTAAAGTTATGGTCCAAAAACTAGTTTTTCATTTCAACATTTTTTCGAGCTATCCGCACGTGAGTGGTGTCGTTAGAAGCGCCTCGGCGAGGGCTACGTAAATATGTAATAAACTAAGGTAGGTGTAATATAAAAATTAAAGTTATGGTCCAAAAACTAGTTTTTCATTTCAACATTTTTTCGAGCTATCCGCACGTGAGTGGTGTCGTTAGAAGCGCCTCGGCGAGGGCTACGTAAATATGTAATAAACTAAGGTAGGTGTAATATAAAAATTAAAGCTATGGTCCAAAAACTAGTTTTTCATTTCAACATTTTTTCGAGCTATCCGCACGTGAGTGAAGTCGTTAGAAGCGCCTCGGCGAGGGCTACGTAAATATGTAATAAACTAAGGTAGGTGTAATATAAAAATTAAAGTTATGGTCCAAAAACTAGTTTTTCATTTCAACATTTTTTCGAGCTATCCGCACGTGGGTGGTGTCGTTAGAAGCGCCTCGGCGAGGGCTACGTAAATATGTAATAAACTAAGGTAGGTGTAATATAAAAATTAAAGTTATGGTCCAAAAACTAGTTTTTCATTTCAACATTTTTTTCGAGCTATCCGCACGTGAGTGGTGTCGTTAGAAGCGCCTCGGCGAGGGCTACGTAAATATGTAATAAACTAAGGTAGGTGTAATATAAAAATTAAAGTTATGGTCGAAAAACTAGTTTTTCATTTCAACATTTTTTCGAGCTATCCGCACGTGAGTGGTGTCGTTAGAAGCGCCTCGGCGAGGGCTACGTAAATATGTAATAAACTAAGGTAGGTGTAATATAAAAATTAAAGTTATGGTCCAAAAACTAGTTTTTCATTTCAACATTTTTTCGAGCTATCCGCACGTGAGTGGTGTCGTTAGAAGCGCCTCGGCGAGGGCTACGTAAATATGTAATAAACTAAGGTAGGTGTAATATAAAAATTAAAGTTATGGTCCAAAAACTAGTTTTTCATTTCAACATTTTTTCGAGCTATCCGCACGTGAGTGGTGTCGTTAGAAGCGCCTCGGCGAGGGCTACGTAAATATGTAATAAACTAAGGTAGGTGTAATATAAAAATTAAAGTTATGGTCCAAAAACTAGTTTTTCATTTCAACATTTTTTCGAGCTATCCGCACGTGAGTGGTGTCGTTAGAAGCGCCTCGGCGAGGGCTACGTAAATATGTAATAAACTAAGGTAGGTGTAATATAAAAATTAAAGTTATGGTCCAAAAACTAGTTTTTCATTTCAACATTTTTTCGAGCTATCCGCACGTGAGTGGTGTCGTTAGAAGCGCCTCGGCGAGGGCTACGTAAATATGTAATAAACTAAGGTAGGTGTAATATAAAAATTAAAGTTATGGTCCAAAAACTAGTTTTTCATTTCAAAATTTTTTCGAGCTATCCGCACGTGAGTGGTGTCGTTAGAAGCGCCTCGGCGAGGGCTACGTAAATATGTAATAAACTAAGGTAGGTGTAATATAAAAATTAAAGTTATGGTCCAAAAACTAGTTTTTCATTTCAACATTTTTTCGAGCTATCCGCACGTGAGTGGTGTCGTTAGAAGCGCCTCGGCGAGGGCTACGTAAATATGTAATAAACTAAGGTAGGTGTAATATAAAAATTAAAGTTATGGTCCAAAAACTAGTTTTTCATTTCAACATTTTTTCGAGCTATCCGCACGTGAGTGGTGTCGTTAGAAGCGCCTCGGCGAGGGCTACGTAAATATGTAATAAACTAAGGTAGGTGTAATATAAAAATTAAAGTTATGGTCCAAAAACTAGTTTTTCATTTCAACATTTTTTCGAGCTATCCGCACGTGAGTGGTGTCGTTAGAAGCGCCTCGGCGAGGGCTACGTAAATATGTAATAAACTAAGGTAGGTGTAATATAAAAATTAAAGTTATGGTCCAAAAACTAGTTTTTCATTTCAACATTTTTTCGAGCTATCCGCACGTGAGTGGTGTCGTTAGAAGCGCCTCGGCGAGGGCTACGTAAATATGTAATAAACTAAGGTAGGTGTAATATAAAAATTAAAGTTATGGTCCAAAAACTAGTTTTTCATTTCAACATTTTTTCGAGCTATCCGCACGTGAGTGGTGTCGTTAGAAGCGCCTCGGCGAGGGCTACGTAAATATGTAATAAACTAAGGTAGGTGTAATATAAAAATTAAAGTTATGGTCCAAAAACTAGTTTTTCATTTCAACATTTTTTCGAGCTATCCGCACGTGAGTGGTGTCGTTAGAAGCGCCTCGGCGAGGGCTACGTAAATATGTAATAAACTAAGGTAGGTGTAATATAAAAATTAAAGTTATGGTCCAAAAACTAGTTTTTCATTTCAACATTTTTTCGAGCTATCCGCACGTGAGTGGTGTCGTTAGAAGCGCCTCGGCGAGGGCTACGTAAATATGTAATAAACTAAGGTAGGTGTAATATAAAAATTAAAGTTATGGTCCAAAAACTAGTTTTTCATTTCAACATTTTTTCGAGCTATCCGCACGTGAGTGGTGTCGTTAGAAGCGCCTCGGCGAGGGCTACGTAAATATGTAATAAACTAAGGTAGGTGTAATATAAAAATTAAAGTTATGGTCCAAAAACTAGTTTTTCATTTCAACATTTTTTCGAGCTATCCGCACGTGAGTGGTGTCGTTAGAAGCGCCTCGGCGAGGGCTACGTAAATATGTAATAAACTAAGGTAGGTGTAATATAAAAATTAAAGTTATGGTCCAAAAACTAGTTTTTCATTTCAACATTTTTTCGAGCTATCCGCACGTGAGTGGTGTCGTTAGAAGCGCCTCGGCGAGGGCTACGTAAATATGTAATAAACTAAGGTAGGTGTAATATAAAAATTAAAGTTATGGTCCAAAAACTAGTTTTTCATTTCAACATTTTTTCGAGCTATCCGCACGTGAGTGGTGTCGTTAGAAGCGCCTCGGCGAGGGCTACGTAAATATGTAATAAACTAAGGTAGGTGTAATATAAAAATTAAAGTTATGGTCCAAAAACTAGTTTTTCATTTCAACATTTTTTCGAGCTATCCGCACGTGAGTGGTGTCGTTAGAAGCGCCTCGGCGAGGGCTACGTAAATATGTAATAAACTAAGGTAGGTGTAATATAAAAATTAAAGTTATGGTCCAAAAACTAGTTTTTCATTTCAACATTTTTTCGAGCTATCCGCACGTGAGTGGTGTCGTTAGAAGCGCCTCGGCGAGGGCTACGTAAATATGTAATAAACTAAGGTAGGTGTAATATAAAAATTAAAGTTATGGTCCAAAAACTAGTTTTTCATTTCAACATTTTTTCGAGCTATCCGCACGTGAGTGAAGTCGTTAGAAGCGCCTCGGCGAGGGCTACGTAAATATGTAATAAACTAAGGTAGGTGTAATATAAAAATTAAAGTTATGGTCCAAAAACTAGTTTTTCATTTCAACATTTTTTCGAGCTATCCGCACGTGGGTGGTGTCGTTAGAAGCGCCTCGGCGAGGGCTACGTAAATATGTAATAAACTAAGGTAGGTGTAATATAAAAATTAAAGTTATGGTCCAAAAACTAGTTTTTCATTTCAACATTTTTTTCGAGCTATCCGCACGTGAGTGGTGTCGTTAGAAGCGCCTCGGCGAGGGCTACGTAAATATGTAATAAACTAAGGTAGGTGTAATATAAAAATTAAAGTTATGGTCCAAAAACTAGTTTTTCATTTCAACATTTTTTCGAGCTATCCGCACGTGAGTGGTGTCGTTAGAAGCGCCTCGGCGAGGGCTACGTAAATATGTAATAAACTAAGGTAGGTGTAATATAAAAATTAAAGTTATGGTCCAAAAACTAGTTTTTCATTTCAACATTTTTTCGAGCTATCCGCACGTGAGTGGTGTCGTTAGAAGCGCCTCGGCGAGGGCTACGTAAATATGTAATAAACTAAGGTAGGTGTAATATAAAAATTAAAGTTATGGTCCAAAAACTAGTTTTTCATTTCAACATTTTTTCGAGCTATCCGCACGTGAGTGGTGTCGTTAGAAGCGCCTCGGCGAGGGCTACGTAAATATGTAATAAACTAAGGTAGGTGTAATATAAAAATTAAAGTTATGGTCCAAAAACTAGTTTTTCATTTCAACATTTTTTCGAGCTATCCGCACGTGAGTGGTGTCGTTAGAAGCGCCTCGGCGAGGGCTACGTAAATATGTAATAAACTAAGGTAGGTGTAATATAAAAATTAAAGTTATGGTCCAAAAACTAGTTTTTCATTTCAACATTTTTTCGAGCTATCCGCACGTGAGTGGTGTCGTTAGAAGCGCCTCGGCGAGGGCTACGTAAATATGTAATAAACTAAGGTAGGTGTAATATAAAAATTAAAGTTATGGTCCAAAAACTAGTTTTTCATTTCAACATTTTTTCGAGCTATCCGCACGTGAGTGGTGTCGTTAGAAGCGCCTCGGCGAGGGCTACGTAAATATGTAATAAACTAAGGTAGGTGTAATATAAAAATTAAAGTTATGGTCCAAAAACTAGTTTTTCATTTCAACATTTTTTCGAGCTATCCGCACGTGAGTGGTGTCGTTAGAAGCGCCTCGGCGAGGGCTACGTAAATATGTAATAAACTAAGGTAGGTGTAATATAAAAATTAAAGTTATGGTCCAAAAACTAGTTTTTCATTTCAACATTTTTTCGAGCTATCCGCACGTGAGTGGTGTCGTTAGAAGCGCCTCGGCGAGGGCTACGTAAATATGTAATAAACTAAGGTAGGTGTAATATAAAAATTAAAGTTATGGTCCAAAAACTAGTTTTTCATTTCAACATTTTTTCGAGCTATCCGCACGTGAGTGGTGTCGTTAGAAGCGCCTCGGCGAGGGCTACGTAAATATGTAATAAACTAAGGTAGGTGTAATATAAAAATTAAAGTTATGGTCCAAAAACTAGTTTTTCATTTCAACATTTTTTCGAGCTATCCGCACGTGAGTGGTGTCGTTAGAAGCGCCTCGGCGAGGGCTACGTAAATATGTAATAAACTAAGGTAGGTGTAATATAAAAATTAAAGTTATGGTCCAAAAACTAGTTTTTCATTTCAACATTTTTTCGAGCTATCCGCACGTGAGTGGTGTCGTTAGAAGCGCCTCGGCGAGGGCTACGTAAATATGTAATAAACTAAGGTAGGTGTAATATAAAAATTAAAGTTATGGTCCAAAAACTAGTTTTTCATTTCAACATTTTTTCGAGCTATCCGCACGTGAGTGGTGTCGTTAGAAGCGCCTCGGCGAGGGCTAGCTAAATATGTAATAAACTAAGGTAGGTGTAATATAAAAATTAAAGTTATGGTCCAAAAACTAGTTTTTCATTTCAACATTTTTTCGAGCTATCCGCACGTGAGTGGTGTCGTTAGAAGCGCCTCGGCGAGGGCTACGTAAATATGTAATAAACTAAGGTAGGTGTAATATAAAAATTAAAGTTATGGTCCAAAAACTAGTTTTTCATTTCAACATTTTTTCGAGCTATCTGCACGTGAGTGGTGTCGTTAGAAGCGCCTCGGCGAGGGCTAGCTAAATATGTAATAAACTAAGGTAGGTGTAATATAAAAATTAAAGTTATGGTCCAAAAACTAGTTTTTCATTTCAACATTTTTTCGAGCTATCCGCACGTGAGTGGTGTCGTTAGAAGCGCCTCGGCGAGGGCTACGTAAATATGTAATAAACTAAGGTAGGTGTAATATAAAAATTAAAGTTATGGTCCAAAAACTAGTTTTTCATTTCAACATTTTTTCGAGCTATCCGCACGTGAGTGGTGTCGTTAGAAGCGCCTCGGCGAGGGCTACGTAAATATGTAATAAACTAAGGTAGGTGTAATATAAAAATTAAAGTTATGGTCCAAAAACTAGTTTTTCATTTCAACATTTTTTCGAGCTATCCGCACGTGAGTGGTGTCGTTAGAAGCGCCTCGGCGAGGGCTAGCTAAATATGTAATAAACTAAGGTAGGTGTAATATAAAAATTAAAGTTATGGTCCAAAAACTAGTTTTTCATTTCAACATTTTTTCGAGCTATCCGCACGTGAGTGGTGTCGTTAGAAGCGCCTCGGCGAGGGCTAGCTAAATATGTAATAAACTAAGGTAGGTGTAATATAAAAATTAAAGTTATGGTCCAAAAACTAGTTTTTCATTTCAACATTTTTTCGAGCTATCTGCACGTGAGTGGTGTCGTTAGAAGCGCCTCGGCGAGGGCTAGCTAAATATGTAATAAACTAAGGTAGGTGTAATATAAAAATTAAAGTTATGGTCCAAAAACTAGTTTTTCATTTCAACATTTTTTCGAGCTATCCGCACGTGAGTGGTGTCGTTAGAAGCGCCTCGGCGAGGGCTACGTAAATATGTAATAAACTAAGGTAGGTGTAATATAAAAATTAAAGTTATGGTCCAAAAACTAGTTTTTCATTTCAACATTTTTTCGAGCTATCCGCACGTGAGTGGTGTCGTTAGAAGCGCCTCGGCGAGGGCTACGTAAATATGTAATAAACTAAGGTAGGTGTAATATAAAAATTAAAGTTATGGTCCAAAAACTAGTTTTTCATTTCAACATTTTTTCGAGCTATCCGCACGTGAGTGGTGTCGTTAGAAGCGCCTCGGCGAGGGCTAGCTAAATATGTAATAAACTAAGGTAGGTGTAATATAAAAATTAAAGTTATGGTCCAAAAACTAGTTTTTCATTTCAACATTTTTTCGAGCTATCCGCACGTGAGTGGTGTCGTTAGAAGCGCCTCGGCGAGGGCTAGCTAAATATGTAATAAACTAAGGTAGGTGTAATATAAAAATTAAAGTTATGGTCCAAAAACTAGTTTTTCATTTCAACATTTTTTCGAGCTATCTGCACGTGAGTGGTGTCGTTAGAAGCGCCTCGGCGAGGGCTAGGTAAATATGTAATAAACTAAGGTAGGTGTAATATAAAAATTAAAGTTATGGTCCAAAAACTAGTTTTTCATTTCAACATTTTTTCGAGCTATCCGCACGTGAGTGGTGTCGTTAGAAGCGCCTCGGCGAGGGCTACGTAAATATGTAATAAACTAAGGTAGGTGTAATATAAAAATTAAAGTTATGGTCCAAAAACTAGTTTTTCATTTCAACATTTTTTCGAGCTATCCGCACGTGAGTGGTGTCGTTAGAAGCGCCTCGGCGAGGGCTACGTAAATATGTAATAAACTAAGGTAGGTGTAATATAAAAATTAAAGTTATGGTCCAAAAACTAGTTTTTCATTTCAACATTTTTTCGAGCTATCCGCACGTGGGTGGTGTCGTTAGAAGCGCCTCGGCGAGGGCTACGTAAATATGTAATAAACTAAGGTAGGTGTAATATAAAAATTAAAGTTATGGTCCAAAAACTAGTTTTTCATTTCAACATTTTTTCGAGCTATCCGCACGTGAGTGGTGTCGTTAGAAGCGCCTCGGCGAGGGCTACGTAAATATGTAATAAACTAAGGTAGGTGTAATATAAAAATTAAAGTTATGGTCCAAAAACTAGTTTTTCATTTCAACATTTTTTCGAGCTATCCGCACGTGAGTGGTGTCGTTAGAAGCGCCTCGGCGAGGGCTAGCTAAATATGTAATAAACTAAGGTAGGTGTAATATAAAAATTAAAGTTATGGTCCAAAAACTAGTTTTTCATTTCAACATTTTTTCGAGCTATCCGCACGTGAGTGGTGTCGTTAGAAGCGCCTCGGCGAGGGCTACGTAAATATGTAATAAACTAAGGTAGGTGTAATATAAAAATTAAAGTTATGGTCAAAAAACTAGTTTTTCATTTCAACATTTTTTCGAGCTATCTGCACGTGAGTGGTGTCGTTAGAAGCGCCTCGGCGAGGGCTAGCTAAATATGTAATAAACTAAGGTAGGTGTAATATAAAAATTAAAGTTATGGTCCAAAAACTAGTTTTTCATTTCAACATTTTTTCGAGCTATCCGCACGTGAGTGGTGTCGTTAGAAGCGCCTCGGCGAGGGCTACGTAAATATGTAATAAACTAAGGTAGGTGTAATATAAAAATTAAAGTTATGGTCCAAAAACTAGTTTTTCATTTCAACATTTTTTCGAGCTATCCGCACGTGAGTGGTGTCGTTAGAAGCGCCTCGGCGAGGGCTACGTAAATATGTAATAAACTAAGGTAAGTGTAATATAAAAATTAAAGTTATGGTCCAAAAACTAGTTTTTCATTTCAACATTTTTTCGAGCTATCCGCACGTGAGTGGTGTCGTTAGAAGCGCCTCGGCGAGGGCTAGCTAAATATGTAATAAACTAAGGTAGGTGTAATATAAAAATTAAAGTTATGGTCCAAAAACTAGTTTTTCATTTCAACATTTTTTCGAGCTATCCGCACGTGAGTGGTGTCGTTAGAAGCGCCTCGGCGAGGGCTAGCTAAATATGTAATAAACTAAGGTAGGTGTAATATAAAAATTAAAGTTATGGTCCAAAAACTAGTTTTTCATTTCAACATTTTTTCGAGCTATCTGCACGTGAGTGGTGTCGTTAGAAGCGCCTCGGCGAGGGCTAGCTAAATATGTAATAAACTAAGGTAGGTGTAATATAAAAATTAAAGTTATGGTCCAAAAACTAGTTTTTCATTTCAACATTTTTTCGAGCTATCCGCACGTGAGTGGTGTCGTTAGAAGCGCCTCGGCGAGGGCTACGTAAATATGTAATAAACTAAGGTAGGTGTAATATAAAAATTAAAGTTATGGTCCAAAAACTAGTTTTTCATTTCAACATTTTTTCGAGCTATCCGCACGTGAGTAGTGTCGTTAGAAGCGCCTCGGCGAGGGCTACGTAAATATGTAATAAACTAAGGTAGGTGTAATATAAAAATTAAAGTTATGGTCCAAAAACTAGTTTTTCATTTCAACATTTTTTCGAGCTATCCGCACGTGGGTGGTGTCGTTAGAAGCGCCTCGGCGAGGGCTACGTAAATATGTAATAAACTAAGGTAGGTGTAATATAAAAATTAAAGTTATGGTCCAAAAACTAGTTTTTCATTTCAACATTTTTTCGAGCTATCCGCACGTGAGTGGTGTCGTTAGAAGCGCCTCGGCGAGGGCTACGTAAATATGTAATAAACTAAGGTAGGTGTAATATAAAAATTAAAGTTATGGTCCAAAAACTAGTTTTTCATTTCAACATTTTTTCGAGCTATCCGCACGTGAGTGGTGTCGTTAGAAGCGCCTCGGCGAGGGCTACGTAAATATGTAATAAACTAAGGTAGGTGTAATATAAAAATTAAAGTTATGGTCCAAAAACTAGTTTTTCATTTCAACATTTTTTCGAGCTATCCGCACGTGAGTGGTGTCGTTAGAAGCGCCTCGGCGAGGGCTACGTAAATATGTAATAAACTAAGGTAGGTGTAATATAAAAATTAAAGTTATGGTCCAAAAACTAGTTTTTCATTTCAACATTTTTTCGAGCTATCCGCACGTGAGTGGTGTCGTTAGAAGCGCCTCGGCGAGGGCTACGTAAATATGTAATAAACTAAGGTAGGTGTAATATAAAAATTAAAGTTATGGTCCAAAAACTAGTTTTTCATTTCAACATTTTTTCGAGCTATCCGCACGTGAGTGGTGTCGTTAGAAGCGCCTCGGCGAGGGCTACGTAAATATGTAATAAACTAAGGTAGGTGTAATATAAAAATTAAAGTTATGGTCCAAAAACTAGTTTTTCATTTCAACATTTTTTCGAGCTATCCGCACGTGAGTGGTGTCGTTAGAAGCGCTTCGGCGAGGGCTACGTAAATATGTAATAAACTAAAGTAGGTGTAATATAAAAATTAAAGTTATGGTCCAAAAACTAGTTTTTCATTTCAACATTTTTTCGAGCTATCCGCACGTGAGTGGTGTCGTTAGAAGCGCCTCGGCGAGGGCTACGTAAATATGTAATAAACTAAGGTAGGTGTAATATAAAAATTAAAGTTATGGTCCAAAAACTAGTTTTTCATTTCAACATTTTTTCGAGCTATCCGCACGTGAGTGGTGTCGTTAGAAGCGCCTCGGCGAGGGCTACGTAAATATGTAATAAACTAAGGTAGGTGTAATATAAAAATTAAAGTTATGGTCCAAAAACTAGTTTTTCATTTCAACATTTTTTCGAGCTATCCGCACGTGAGTGGTGTCGTTAGAAGCGCCTCGGCGAGGGCTACGTAAATATGTAATAAACTAAGGTAGGTGTAATATAAAAATTAAAGTTATGGTCCAAAAACTAGTTTTTCATTTCAACATTTTTTCGAGCTATCCGCACGTGAGTGGTGTCGTTAGAAGCGCCTCGGCGAGGGCTACGTAAATATGTAATAAACTAAGGTAGGTGTAATATAAAAATTAAAGTTATGGTCCAAAAACTAGTTTTTCATTTCAACATTTTTTCGAGCTATCCGCACGTGAGTGGTGTCGTTAGAAGCGCCTCGGCGAGGGCTACGTAAATATGTAATAAACTAAGGTAGGTGTAATATAAAAATTAAAGCTATGGTCCAAAAACTAGTTTTTCATTTCAACATTTTTTCGAGCTATCCGCACGTGAGTGGTGTCGTTAGAAGCGCCTCGGCGAGGGCTACGTAAATATGTAATAAACTAAGGTAGGTGTAATATAAAAATTAAAGTTATGGTCCAAAAACTAGTTTTTCATTTCAACATATTTTCGAGCTATCCGCACGTGAGTGGGGTCGTTAGAAGCGCCTCGGCGAGGGCTACGTAAATATGTAATAAACTAAGGTAGGTGTAATATAAAAATTAAAGTTATGGTCCAAAAACTAGTTTTTCATTTCAACATTTTTTCGAGCTATCCGCACGTGAGTGGTGTCGTTAGAAGCGCCTCGGCGAGGGCTACGTAAATATGTAATAAACTAAGGTAGGTGTAATATAAAAATTAAAGTTATGGTCCAAAAACTAGTTTTTCATTTCAACATTTTTTCGAGCTATCCGCACGTGAGTGGTGTCGTTAGAAGCGCCTCGGCGAGGGCTACGTAAATATGTAATAAACTAAGGTAGGTGTAATATAAAAATTAAAGTTATGGTCCAAAAACTAGTTTTTCATTTCAACATTTTTTCGAGCTATCCGCACGTGAGTGGTGTCGTTAGAAGCGCCTCGGCGAGGGCTACGTAAATATGTAATAAACTAAGGTAGGTGTAATATAAAAATTAAAGTTATGGTCCAAAAACTAGTTTTTCATTTCAACATTTTTTCGAGCTATCCGCACGTGAGTGGTGTCGTTAGAAGCGCCTCGGCGAGGGCTACGTAAATATGTAATAAACTAAGGTAGGTGTAATATAAAAATTAAAGTTATGGTCCAAAAACTAGTTTTTCATTTCAACATTTTTTCGAGCTATCCGCACGTGAGTGGTGTCGTTAGAAGCGCCTCGGCGAGGGCTACGTAAATATGTAATAAACTAAGGTAGGTGTAATATAAAAATTAAAGTTATGGTCCAAAAACTAGTTTTTCATTTCAACATTTTTTCGAGCTATCCGCACGTGAGTGGTGTCGTTAGAAGCGCCTCGGCGAGGGCTACGTAAATATGTAATAAACTAAGGTAGGTGTAATATAAAAATTAAAGTTATGGTCCAAAAACTAGTTTTTCATTTCAACATTTTTTCGAGCTATCCGCACGTGAGTGGTGTCGTTAGAAGCGCCTCGGCGAGGGCTACGTAAATATGTAATAAACTAAGGTAGGTGTAATATAAAAATTAAAGTTATGGTCCAAAAACTAGTTTTTCATTTCAACATTTTTTCGAGCTATCCGCACGTGAGTGGTGTCGTTAGAAGCGCCTCGGCGAGGGCTACGTAAATATGTAATAAACTAAGGTAGGTGTAATATAAAAATTAAAGTTATGGTCCAAAAACTAGTTTTTCATTTCAACATTTATTCGAGCTATCCGCACGTGAGTGGTGTCGTTAGAAGCGCCTCGGCGAGGGCTACGTAAATATGTAATAAACTAAGGTAGGTGTAATATAAAAATTAAAGCTATGGTCCAAAAACTAGTTTTTCATTTCAACATTTTTTCGAGCTATCCGCACGTGAGTGGTGTCGTTAGAAGCGCCTCGGCGAGGGCTACGTAAATATGTAATAAACTAAGGTAGGTGTAATATAAAAATTAAAGTTATGGTCCAAAAACTAGTTTTTCATTTCAACATATTTTCGAGCTATCCGCACGTGAGTGGTGTCGTTAGAAGCGCCTCGGCGAGGGCTACGTAAATATGTAATAAACTAAGGTAGGTGTAATATAAAAATTAAAGTTATGGTCCAAAAACTAGTTTTTCATTTCAACATTTTTTCGAGCTATCCGCACGTGAGTGGTGTCGTTAGAAGCGCCTCGGCGAGGGCTACGTAAATATGTAATAAACTAAGGTAGGTGTAATATAAAAATTAAAGTTATGGTCCAAAAACTAGTTTTTCATTTCAACATTTTTTCGAGCTATCCGCACGTGAGTGGTGTCGTTAGAAGCGCCTCGGCGAGGGCTACGTAAATATGTAATAAACTAAGGTAGGTGTAATATAAAAATTAAAGTTATGGTCCAAAAACTAGTTTTTCATTTCAACATTTTTTCGAGCTATCCGCACGTGAATGGTGTCGTTAGAAGCGCCTCGGCGAGGGCTAGCTAAATATGTAATAAACTAAGGTAGGTGTAATATAAAAATTAAAGTTATGGTCCAAAAACTAGTTTTTCATTTCAACATTTTTTCGAGCTATCCGCACGTGAGTGGTGTCGTTAGAAGCGCCTCGGCGAGGGCTACGTAAATATGTAATAAACTAAGGTAGGTGTAATATAAAAATTAAAGTTATGGTCCAAAAACTAGTTTTTCATTTCAACATTTTTTCGAGCTATCCGCACGTGAGTGGTGTCGTTAGAAGCGCCTCGGCGAGGGCTACGTAAATATGTAATAAACTAAGGTAGGTGTAATATAAAAATTAAAGTTATGGTCCAAAAACTAGTTTTTCATTTCAACATTTTTTCGAGCTATCCGCACGTGAGTGGTGTCGTTAGAAGCGCCTCGGCGAGGGCTACGTAAATATGTAATAAACTAAGGTAGGTGTAATATAAAAATTAAAGTTATGGTCCAAAAACTAGTTTTTCATTTCAACATTTTTTCGAGCTATCCGCACGTGAGTGGTGTCGTTAGAAGCGCCTCGGCGAGGGCTACGTAAATATGTAATAAACTAAGGTAGGTGTAATATAAAAATTAAAGTTATGGTCCAAAAACTAGTTTTTCATTTCAACATTTTTTCGAGCTATCCGCACGTGAGTGGTGTCGTTAGAAGCGCCTCGGCGAGGGCTACGTAAATATGTAATAAACTAAGGTAGGTGTAATATAAAAATTAAAGTTATGGTCCAAAAACTAGTTTTTCATTTCAACATTTTTTCGAGCTATCCGCACGTGAGTGGTGTCGTTAGAAGCGCCTCGGCGAGGGCTACGTAAATATGTAATAAACTAAGGTAGGTGTAATATAAAAATTAAAGTTATGGTCCAAAAACTAGTTTTTCATTTCAACATTTTTTCGAGCTATCCGCACGTGAGTGGTGTCGTTAGAAGCGCCTCGGCGAGGGCTACGTAAATATGTAATAAACTAAGGTAGGTGTAATATAAAAATTAAAGTTATGGTCCAAAAACTAGTTTTTCATTTCAACATTTTTTCGAGCTATCCGCACGTGAGTGGTGTCGTTAGAAGCGCCTCGGCGAGGGCTACGTAAATATGTAATAAACTAAGGTAGGTGTAATATAAAAATTAAAGTTATGGTCCAAAAACTAGTTTTTCATTTCAACATTTTTTCGAGCTATCCGCACGTGAGTGGTGTCGTTAGAAGCGCCTCGGCGAGGGCTACGTAAATATGTAATAAACTAAGGTAGGTGTAATATAAAAATTAAAGTTATGGTCCAAAAACTAGTTTTTCATTTCAACATTTATTCGAGCTATCCGCACGTGAGTGGTGTCGTTAGAAGCGCCTCGGCGAGGGCTACGTAAATATGTAATAAACTAAGGTAGGTGTAATATAAAAATTAAAGTTATGGTCCAAAAACTAGTTTTTCATTTCAACATTTTTTCGAGCTATCCGCACGTGAGTGGTGTCGTTAGAAGCGCCTCGGCGAGGGCTAGCTAAATATGTAATAAACTAAGGTAGGTGTAATATAAAAATTAAAGTTATGGTCCAAAAACTAGTTGTTTTTCATTTCAACATTTTTTCGAGCTATCCGCACGTGAGTGGTGTCGTTAGAAGCGCCTCGGCGAGGGCTAGCTAAATATGTAATAAACTAAGGTAGGTGTAATATAAAAATTAAAGTTATGGTCCAAAAACTAGTTTTTCATTTCAACATTTTTTCGAGCTATCCGCACGTGAGTGGTGTCGTTAGAAGCGCCTCGGCGAGGGCTACGTAAATATGTAATAAACTAAGGTAGGTGTAATATAAAAATTAAAGTTATGGTCCAAAAACTAGTTTTTCATTTCAACATTTTTTCGAGCTATCCGCACGTGAGTGGTGTCGTTAGAAGCGCCTCGGCGAGGGCTAGCTAAATATGTAATAAACTAAGGTAGGTGTAATATAAAAATTAAAGTTATGGTCCAAAAACTAGTTTTTCATTTCAACATTTTTTCGAGCTATCCGCACGTGAGTGGTGTCGTTAGAAGCGCCTCGGCGAGGGCTACGTAAATATGTAATAAACTAAGGTAGGTGTAATATAAAAATTAAAGTTATGGTCCAAAAACTAGTTTTTCATTTCAACATTTTTTCGAGCTATCCGCACGTGAGTGGTGTCGTTAGAAGCGCCTCGGCGAGGGCTACGTAAATATGTAATAAACTAAGGTAGGTGTAATATAAAAATTAAAGTTATGGTCCAAAAACTAGTTTTTCATTTCAACATTTTTTCGAGCTATCCGCACGTGAGTGGTGTCGTTAGAAGCGCCTCGGCGAGGGCTACGTAAATATGTAATAAACTAAGGTAGGTGTAATATAAAAATTAAAGTTATGGTCCAAAAACTAGTTTTTCATTTCAACATTTTTTCGAGCTATCCGCACGTGAGTGGTGTCGTTAGAAGCGCCTCGGCGAGGGCTAGCTAAATATGTAATAAACTAAGGTAGGTGTAATATAAAAATTAAAGTTATGGTCCAAAAACTAGTTTTTCATTTCAACATTTTTTCGAGCTATCCGCACGTGAGTGGTGTCGTTAGAAGCGCCTCGGCGAGGGCTAGCTAAATATGTAATAAACTAAGGTAGGTGTAATATAAAAATTAAAGTTATGGTCCAAAAACTAGTTTTTCATTTCAACATTTTTTCGAGCTATCCGCACGTGAATGGTGTCGTTAGAAGCGCCTCGGCGAGGGCTAGCTAAATATGTAATAAACTAAGGTAGGTGTAATATAAAAATTAAAGTTATGGTCCAAAAACTAGTTTTTCATTTCAACATTTTTTCGAGCTATCCGCACGTGAATGGTGTCGTTAGAAGCGCCTCGGCGAGGGCTAGCTAAATATGTAATAAACTAAGGTAGGTGTAATATAAAAATTAAAGTTATGGTCCAAAAACTAGTTTTTCATTTCAACATTTTTTCGAGCTATCCGCACGTGAGTGGTGTCGTTAGAAGCGCCTCGGCGAGGGCTAGCTAAATATGTAATAAACTAAGGTAGGTGTAATATAAAAATTAAAGTTATGGTCCAAAAACTAGTTTTTCATTTCAACATTTTTTCGAGCTATCCGCACGTGAGTGGTGTCGTTAGAAGCGCCTCGGCGAGGGCTAGCTAAATATGTAATAAACTAAGGTAGGTGTAATATAAAAATTAAAGTTATGGTCCAAAAACTAGTTTTTCATTTCAACATTTTTTCGAGCTATCCGCACGTGAATGGTGTCGTTAGAAGCGCCTCGGCGAGGGCTAGCTAAATATGTAATAAACTAAGGTAGGTGTAATATAAAAATTAAAGTTATGGTCCAAAAACTAGTTTTTCATTTCAACATTTTTTCGAGCTTTCCGCACGTGAGTGGTGTCGTTAGAAGCGCCTCGGCGAGGGCTAGCTAAATATGTAATAAACTAAGGTAGGTGTAATATAAAAATTTAAGTTATGGTCCAAAAACTAGTTTTTCATTTCAACATTTTTTCGAGCTATCCGCACGTGAGTGGTGTCGTTAGAAGCGCCTCGGCGAGGGCTAGCTAAATATGTAATAAACTAAGGTAGGTGTAATATAAAAATTAAAGTTATGGTCCAAAAACTAGTTGTTTTTCATTTCAACATTTTTTCGAGCTATCCGCACGTGAGTGGTGTCGTTAGAAGCGCCTCGGCGAGGGCTACGTAAATATGTAATAAACTAAGGTAGGTGTAATATAAAAATTAAAGTTATGGTCCAAAAACTAGTTTTTCATTTCAACATTTTTTCGAGCTATCCGCACGTGAGTGGTGTCGTTAGAAGCGCCTCGGCGAGGGCTAGCTAAATATGTAATAAACTAAGGTAGGTGTAATATAAAAATTAAAGTTATGGTCCAAAAACTAGTTTTTCATTTCAACATTTTTTCGAGCTATCCGCACGTGAATGGTGTCGTTAGAAGCGCCTCGGCGAGGGCTAGCTAAATATGTAATAAACTAAGGTAGGTGTAATATAAAAATTAAAGTTATGGTCCAAAAACTAGTTTTTCATTTCAACATTTTTTCGAGCTTTCCGCACGTGAGTGGTGTCGTTAGAAGCGCCTCGGCGAGGGCTAGCTAAATATGTAATAAACTAAGGTAGGTGTAATATAAAAATTTAAGTTATGGTCCAAAAAACTAGTTTTTCATTTCAACATTTTTTCGAGCTATCCGCACGTGAGTGGTGTCGTTAGAAGCGCCTCGGCGAGGGCTAGCTAAATATGTAATAAACTAAGGTAGGTGTAATATAAAAATTAAAGTTATGGTCCAAAAACTAGTTGTTTTTCATTTCAACATTTTTTCGAGCTATCCGCACGTGAGTGGTGTCGTTAGAAGCGCCTCGGCGAGGGCTACGTAAATATGTAATAAACTAAGGTAGGTGTAATATAAAAATTAAAGTTATGGTCCAAAAACTAGTTTTTCATTTCAACATTTTTTCGAGCTATCCGCACGTGAGTGGTGTCGTTAGAAGCGCCTCGGCGAGGGCTAGCTAAATATGTAATAAACTAAGGTAGGTGTAATATAAAAATTAAAGTTATGGTCCAAAAACTAGTTTTTCATTTCAACATTTTTTCGAGCTATCCGCACGTGAGTGGTGTCGTTAGAAGCGCCTCGGCGAGGGCTACGTAAATATGTAATAAACTAAGGTAGGTTTAATATAAAAATTAAAGTTATGGTCCAAAAACTAGTTTTTCATTTCAACATTTTTTCGAGCTATCCGCACGTGAGTGGTGTCGTTAGAAGCGCCTCGGCGAGGGCTACGTAAATATGTAATAAACTAAGGTAGGTGTAATATAAAAATTAAAGTTATGGTCCAAAAACTAGTTTTTCATTTCAACATTTTTTCGAGCTATCCGCACGTGAGTGGTGTCGTTAGAAGCGCCTCGGCGAGGGCTACGTAAATATGTAATAAACTAAGGTAGGTGTAATATAAAAATTAAAGTTATGGTCCAAAAACTAGTTTTTCATTTCAACATTTTTTCGAGCTATCCGCACGTGAGTGGTGTCGTTAGAAGCGCCTCGGCGAGGGCTACGTAAATATGTAATAAACTAAGGTAGGTGTAATATAAAAATTAAAGTTATGGTCCAAAAACTAGTTTTTCATTTCAACATTTTTTCGAGCTATCCGCACGTGAGTGGTGTCGTTAGAAGCGCCTCGGCGAGGGCTACGTAAATATGTAATAAACTAAGGTAGGTGTAATATAAAAATTAAAGCTATGGTCCAAAAACTAGTTTTTTCATTTCAACATTTTTTCGAGCTATCCGCACGTGAGTGTTGTCGTTAGAAGCGCCTCGGCGAGGGCTAGCTAAATATGTAATAAACTAAGGTAGGTGTAATATAAAAATTAAAGTTATGGTCCAAAAACTAGTTTTTCATTTCAACATTTTTTCGAGCTATCCGCACGTGAGTGGTGTCGTTAGAAGCGCCTCGGCGAGGGCTAGCTAAATATGTAATAAACTAAGGTAGGTGTAATATAAAAATTAAAGTTATGGTCCAAAAACTAGTTTTTCATTTCAACATTTTTTCGAGCTATCCGCACGTGAGTGGTGTCGTTAGAAGCGCCTCGGCGAGGGCTACGTAAATATGTAATAAACTAAGGTAGGTGTAATATAAAAATTAAAGTTATGGTCCAAAAACTAGTTTTTCATTTC